>SNVD02002385.1:0-164690 GCA_013180625.2 Boswellia sacra | reverse complement strand
GCGAGTGTAGTACGCCAATACCCGCAAATACCTGCACCAGAAAAAAGCCAAAAAAATCCGGGGATTTTCCGGGGTGCAGGAAAGAATATTTTTTTTCGGTGCGGGTGCGGAAACGCCAAACCCACACCCGCACCCAGATTTTGCCATCCCTAAATATTACCCAATAAGACTATAAATGAATAGAACTCCTAGTTGTGGAAGCCAATCACTTCCACAAATGAATTTTTGGACTCTGAAATTTTGGACTTTGATAGCATTGTTTACAACATAATAACTGGGCCGGTACTTGACTCTTCTCTCAATAGATGACCCCGGTGCCCTATTTACATATTCAGCATAATTTTAAGTTCTTAAAACTAAAACTTCTATTGGTTTCAAGCCAACGTTCATCAATAAGGTCATCTAAATAGGATTCCATTATAACTGATCGTGAGTATTCTTCCCATGGTCTTCCTAGAAAAGTCTTCATAGTTGATGTATAAGGTTTAAATTCAGTTGGTATAGTAATAGTGCAATGATCATGATCATAATTCCATTGCCATTTTCCATTTGCCTCCCACTTGTTTTGATTAGATTTCCTTGACTTTCAAGAAGTCTTCTAACATAGGTAAAAGAATTATGAATCACAACAGCTGCATCACCAAATATGGAAGCAATGGTACCATAAATGTTGTACTCATAAAAATACGTTTGGCTATGGTAAATTTGGGGTTGCTGTTGCTGTGAAAAAAAAAAAAAGAAGTTTCTGCTTTGCTGTAGAAAAAATCAACTTTAAAAAGAACCGGGAGGGTATTTATTAAACTAACTTTTAAAAACTACTTTGCTTTTCAAGAGCAAGATAGATGTGTTTGGAATTGTTGTTATTGTAGCTTTTATTACGTATAAATGACTAAAATGAACATATGTATTATTCCTTTATAATATTTAATTATTACCATTTTATAAACAATTCTTTTAACTATTTAGAACAAATTCTGTTGGGTTTTGCAGCGTATGGAAGTTACGAATAATATAACAGAAAACTATAATGTAAATCGAAACAGGAATTTTACGTGGTTCGGTTATAACCAACCTACATCCACGGGCAACAAGAGTTGCAATCCACTATGTTGTATGTGTTTACACTCGACTTAGGACTCTTTACAGTGGTAGAGACCTGCTCACTCACTAACCTAATCTATGTAAACTTGATCAACCTCGATCACAACCACAGTCCTTCACACACCCTTCTGACGTTGCTTTTTCTGTCACGATTATCTTAACAACACGCTGTTAAAAATAATATAACACCCGTAACTGTAACTGGTATAGACACATGTGATTACTCAACTCCCTTAAACTCACACGACCTATAACAATTAACCAAAGCCTAAAGCTTTACACAAGACATAAAAACAAATAAAAAACGCATTCAAACTTGCTCTTGATTGCTCTCTCTCAATTTGGTTGAATGCCTTGAATGTCTTGAATCTCAACTCACACAACACACCACATAGCATACTCCGTTATGTAGAAATAACTTTGTATATATATAGTGATATGCCTGGACGAAATCTCCTAAAAATCCTGTAAAAATTCTAATCAAAATCATATTAGGATTAGGAGAAATAAAATAGGAAGATATATAATTAAACTCCTAATGAAATTAGGACAAATAAATATTCTCCTATTCTAATTAGGATACAAGATACTATATCCTAATCTAATAAGAGATAATTAATGTAAATATAAACTTCCTATTCAACTAGGATTCTAAATCAAACTTATTCCTATTCAATTAGGATACCATATCAAACTAGGATACCATATCCAAACTAATCCTAGTTTAATTAAAATTCTCCTAATACAAAACATATATGTAAAATAAATGAGATTTGGAAAATATACATATTTAATGTTTTTATCACATGATAACAAATCATTCATGTGCAATGCACATGCCACGTCTAGATCCAACAATGTCTCCTTTTGGCATCTTGTGATGAAAACATCTAAATATGTAAAAAAAATGCATGAGTAACAAAGTCTATAATGACAACCTAAAAAAAAAAAAACAACCAAATAACACGAAAAACATCCATACTTCTCCCCCTTGTTTTCTGAACAAGTGCCAAAGTATAAAAGAAAAACAAAATGACAAACAAAACTCCCCCTAACTAAATGTTCACCTCTTCAAATGGTGCATAAATGTGAAAAAAAATTTTAAGAACCAAGAAACTAATTAAATCAAGTACTCCTGCATTTGAACAAACTCCCCCTCAAATCAATCTTGCTGACCTGGAACTTTCTGACACGTCAAAATACACTTAAGATAATCAAACCGAGTCAGAAATAAAGCACTGATCATAAGTTATAAAAACCATAACAGAAAACAGTCATAATTCTCTTAACATCAATACCTGGACATCATATAATCTTTTATAACCAAGCATGTACCCGAGCTGTGGATAAATATCAAGCATAAATATTATTTTTTCACTTAATCCAATTGAGTGATCAACTTAAACATGCTTCTTACACACACAAAAGTTAATCTCAATGTGAATTTTTTGAATTAATATAGTAGCTTTCACACATGTATGGAGGTAGCCATTTTCCATTTGAGTGGGTGACCTCAATATATTTCCGAAATACATTGAAGTTACTCTCAATAGATGGCTTTCACACATCATATACTGGTAACCCTCTCTGTATTTGACATGAAATTACCAGCAAAATTATACCAATAAAGCAGCTCAAGCGTGTTTTAATTATAAATAGACTAATGATGCTACAGATATAAACAACATAATAGAACACTGTTATAATTCAAGTAACTGCCAAGTGCCAATATTCGTTCTCAGTTTTTCAAATCTTAGTGCATCTTAGTGCTTTATATGAACAGGTCAACTAGATGATTCTCAGATGAAATATACTCAGTGCAGATAATCTTTGATTCACTAAGTTTCTAAACAACACGTTCTGCCATCACTTGTGTGATTGAAAATTTTCAAACACTTTTCATTTTCTGTCACATGTTTAGAACAAGCACAATCATCATTTCAAGAAACATTAAGTGCAGCAACTTTGCAATGAGTTTCATGTTTCTTAATCCAAACCTGTCGTGTCTTATGTGACTGTCTAAACTGACTTGCCTTTTTCTTCAAAAAATTTTGCAATTTATAGCACCTAGGTCTAATGTGGCCTTTAACACCACAAAAATAGCAAGTAGGAACAAATTTTCTTACCTTTTCTAGATTTAGAATGAAAGAACTCATTGGGGAAGCAAAAACAGTCACATCTTTAAAGCTTGAGTTAGAAGAGTTACCAGAATTTAAAGCTTTAACAAACACTGTCTTTGATGTTGAAGCACCATTCTTTTCATCATACCCCAGCCCATGTTTGATGGAGTTATCACTACCTAAACTCAAAATTTGATCAAGCTTTGCCGAGCCTATCTTGAGTTGATTAATGCACTTGTTTGTCTCATCCAATTCTGTAGTAATTTTCTGGATACATACTGTCTTGTCTGTCACAACAGCTTACAGTTTTATGATTTTTTCATCTGCAGATGCTATTTCACTCTTGAGCACTTCTTGTTCATTCTGAAGAGTTTTGATCTGTACTTTCTGCTTCTCCCACATCTCATAAAATGCATTATATGTCTCCTGAAGTTCTCCATAGTATTCAGCATCATTCTCAGCATCCTTCTCAGCATCTGAATCCATAATGTATGATCTGTTCTGTTCTATTACGTTAGACACAACAGCTTCAATTATGTCAGACGTAACTGTTTGCTTTTTATCTGAAATAGTCTCATTGAATGCTAAATAATTGTTGGAGTTGTCTTCATCTGTATCTAAGTCATCATCACTCCATGTTGCACACAAACTCTTTTTCTTCTTATAATTAGGACACTCAGTTTGAATGTGCCCAAATCCCTTGCATTCATAACATTGAATACCTTTTTCTCTCAAGCTTCTCTTGTTTTTTCTTTGTCGGCTCTTTACGAAATTTTTTAGCATCAAAGTTCTCAGAATTTTTCTTCTTGAGATTTTTCTTCATATATTTGACAAAATTCTTTGTCAAGTGAACAAGTTCATCATCGAAATCATCAAGATTGCTGTCATCTTTTTCTTCTTTTTCTAAAGAAGTAACAAAGGCAATACTCTTTTCCCTCCTTCTTGACTTTAAGCCCATCTCATATGCTTGAAGAGACCCAATCAACTCATCAACTCGCAATGATTTCACATTGTTGCTTTCTTCAATAGCTGTGACCTTAGGCTAAAATTTTTCTGGTAAAGATCTAAGTATCTTGCCAACAATTTTAGCCTTAGTATATTCCTCACCAAGCATGTAAACAGAGTTAGTAATTTCACAAAGTCTATTATGAAATTCACTGACGGTTTCTTCTTTATGCATAACTAAGTTTTCAAATTTAGAAGTCAAAGTAAGCAACTCAGATTCTTTAACCCTTTGAGTACCTTCATTCTTTACCTCAAGGATATCCCAAGCTTCTTTTGCAATGGTGCATTTTGAAATTAATCCGAACTATTGAAGGTTAACAGCATTAAAAATAGCATTGATGCCTTTGGAATTCCATCCAGCTAATCGATATTCAGCTTCGTTCTACTCATTCTGTGGCTTCTCAATCTGCTTCCCATCATCATTGGTTTTTGTTGGGGGTGTCCAACCATGAACAATGCTCGGCCACACTCTTTCATCAATTGATTTGATGAAAGCTCTCATCTTGACTTTCCAATAAGCATAGTTTGCATCTTCAAGTAATGGTGGTTGAGTGATTGATCTTCTTGCCCGAAATCCTTCCACATATGCAAAAAAAAAATCGGATCTACACTAGTATGTTAGTGTACCTGCTTTGATACCAATTGTTGGGTTTTGCAGCGTATGGAAGTTACGAATAATATAACAAAAAACTATAATGTAAATCGGAACAGGAATTTTACGTGGTTTTCGGTTATAACCAACCTACATCCACAGGCAACAAGAGTTACAATCCACTACGTTGTATGTGTTTATACTCGACTTAGGACACTTTACAGTTGTAAACACCCGCTCACTCACTAACCTAATCTATGTAAACTTGATCAACCCCGATCACAACCATAGTCCTTTACACACTCTTCTGACGTTGCTTTTTCTGTCACGATTATCTTAACAACACGCTGTTAAGAATAACATAACACCTGTAACTGTAACTGGAATAGACACATGTGATTACTCAACTCTCTTAAGCTCACACGACCTATAACAATTAACCAAAGCCTAAAGCTTTACACAAGACATGAAAAAAAAAATAAAAACGCACTCAAACTTGCTCTTGATTGCTCTTTCTCAATTTGCGTTGAATGCCTTGAATGTCTTGAATCTCAACTCACACAACACACCACATAGCATACTCCGTTATGTATAAATAACTTTGTATATATAGTGATATGCCTGGATGAAATCTCCTATAAATCCTGTAAAAATTCTAATCAAAATCATATTAGGATTATGAGAAATAAAATAGGAAGATATATAATTTAACTCCTAATGGAATTAGGACAAATAAATATTCTCCTATTCTAATTAGGATACAAAATACTATATCCTAATCTAATGAGAGATAATTAATGCAAATATAAACTTCCTATTCAACTAGGATTCCAAATCCAACTTATTCCTATTCAATTAGGATACCATATCAAACTAGGATACCATATCTAAACTAATCACAGTTTAATTAATATTCTCCTAATACAAAACATATATGTAAAATAAATGAGATTAGGAAAATATACATATTTAATATTTTTATCACATGATGACAAATCACTCATGTACAATGCACATGCCACGTCTAAAACCAACAAATTCTATAAAAGTTTATTTTTAATAAATATTGTTAATATATAAATAATTAATTTATGTAAAAAGTATGATTGTATAACTTATATCAAATTGTACATTTAATTTTTAATTTATACTACAATCATATTAATTTAAAAATTAACATTTGATAGGAAAAATATACATATTTATTTATAAAATATTTTAAAATTTATTAAAATATAACAAATTAATATATATTAAATAAAGATTAATATTTTGTTAAAATGTTTATTGGATTTATTTAATATATCTTATAATTTAAATTATACTCATTTAATTTTAAATAATTAAATTTATTTATGAAATTCAAAAAAAATTAAAAAAAGAGATGTCGCAGCCGGAGTCGTTGTCGGCCACCATCACTGGGTGCATTTGGCAACACTGCCGATGTCTAATTGATTGGTTCTATCGGATACATCCCAAGGTAGAAACGTTTTAGCCATCAGAGATCGGTTTCGATTGTAAAAGGTAGCGAAAGTTTTGACTACCCCAAGTTTTGCTGTGAAACGCTGAACTTTTTATAGTCGATTCCTTTGTTGCTGCATAGTTTGTCTTTCGTTGATCACTCTGATGGCGAGAGTGTCAAGGATGCACTCCGATGACTTTTTCCAGTGACTGCTGCGCCATTGTCTGGCGTTGCTCTGGTGGCATACCAACCATTTTTTATTTTTTTCAAAAAAAAGTATTTTATAAAAATAAAAAATAAAAAATATTTATTTGAATTATAAATATAAATTAATAAAAATTAAATAAAGAATGGTAATTTCATAAATTAATTTTTTGGAAGGCAATTTTGATATTTCAATTTCTAGAAGCATAATCTAATTTCCAAAAGCAGGTGGCCACCTGCTTTTAGAATCCTTTAAAACTGATTTTTTCTGCAGTTGATTTTTTTTTTGAAGCAGTTAGGAAGCAATCCCAAATGCCTCTAGGTTGCAATTGCTATAGAAAAAAGTGATTTTTTTTTTATAGCAACAACAACCCTAAACTGGCCCATAAAATATCTTGATAAACTTTGATAGAGCATCAATAATAAGAGATATTGTTTCCTACCGTGCATAATGCCACGTGTCCCCTTTGCATCTGCAGAATTGACGATATTGATATTGAGTAGAAACCGTGGAGAATTCATGTTTGTGAGAAAATAAATCATATATAGTAATCAGAGATGCTGGTAGAGAAGAGGAAATTCGCTTTCGTCATGATTAGGAAGATTTTATATTTTCCTAGTTTGCAATATTGAGTCTTCTTGCCATAACAGAACTTTGTAATCTCCTTTTACCCTTAGCTCTTTGATATAATCAATAAGAGAAAAAGATATCTCCTCTTCTCCCGTGCACGTAGGCTGAAATCACTGCAGCCGAAGCACGTAACGTTTGTGTTGCCATCTGATGATCAATTTATTTCTTATTTGGATGCTGTTTACTTGAATATCTTTATGGTATCACAGCTGGAGTTTTGTTGGTTCTCCAAGTTTATGTTTTTTGTGAAGTCAACAGATCTGTATTTGTGTGAGGTATTTCTCTTGTTTTTTTTTTTTTTTTTTGCACTGCAATGTTTATGGCTGAAATGGATTTGAATCCTGGTTAGAAACTTTCATCTGTGCTTTTGAATAGAAATAAGAATTTTGTTCTTTGGTCAAAAGCTGTTACTTTATCACTCGGTGGAAAGAAAAAATTGGGTTTTATTTCGGGAAAAGCTGAATGTCCTGTTGTTGAAGATTCAGACTGCAAGCTTTGGGTTGCTGATGATCAGACGGTAGATCTTGGCTTCTTAATTCTATGGAGCCTCATATTGCAGAAATATTTACTTTCTCTAACTCTGCAAAAGAGTTATAGGATTCTGTGTCTATGTTATATGGTGATAGTAATAATATTGCACGTATCATTGAATTAAAACGTGAGATTGCTACTGCTGTACAGGGCTACAGCTGAACAGGGAGAGAAAAATTTCAGTGAACACTTGGGATATCTTAAAAAATTATGGGAAGAACTTAATATGTATCGTCCTCATACTTCTGATCCTAAGACCTTGCTTCAAAGAGCAGAATAAGATAAAATTTTCTCTTTACTTAGTAGTTTGAAACCAGAATATGAGAATTTGAGAAGTAATATTATCAATAATTTTACACTTCTAAGTCTTGCAAATATTTGCACCACAATCCAAAGAGAAGAAACACGTTGAAAGACCATGAACATTGGTCCAAAAAAACAATCCAAAATCATCTGAATCACATGCACGTGTGGTTTAAAAATTTGATAAAAAGGAAAAGAATTGGAAGAATAATTTGCGGGGCAAAGGAAAGAGAGATGCTTATCATTGTGACCATTGTGGAGAAAATGGACATACAAAAATATCTGTTGCGAGTTACATCCACATTTGAAGCCAAGCTTTGACAAAAATAAAAAGGAATAAGCTGCCATTCTCAATGAATCAGTTGACTCAGATTCTTCAACAAATTAGTAAGTCCATGTTGTCTGAGTCTTCTCAATCAAACTCTACTCATGCATCAGGTAACTTACAAGCTCTTTTCTCTTCTGCTTGTAATCCAAATTCATGGATTATTGATTCTGGAGCCACAGATCACATGGCAAATAATTCTGATTTTGTGCATGAATTTATTCCTTAAAAAAAATATGCGTGAAGTTTCAATGGCTAATGGAACTACAGTCCTGTGTCTGGAAAAGGAAAAGTGAATTTCTTTTCAAAAAATTCTTCATCAAATGTACTTGTGGTTCCCTATTTTCCTACTCAGCTTTTATCAGTTGGAAAAATTACTAATTCATTGAATTCTCATGTTATTCTTTTTCCATTGTCCGCTACTTTTTAGGACCGACAAACGAAGAAGACGATTGGTAAAGGGATTTATTCACATGGTCTATATTTGTTGAATCCAACCTATAAAGCTTGTTATTCAAAATTTTTTGAAGAGAGTCGTACTTTGCATAAACGACTTGGGCACCCCTCAGATCAAAATTTTTCTTGTCTTTTTCCTTCTATGTCTATTAATTCGAGTGACTGTGACATTTGTCAATTTTCAAAATAGTCTTGTTTACCTTTTAATAAATCTTTATCAATGTCTTTTAAGCCTTTTGAACTTATTCATTCTGATTTGTGGGGTCCTGCACCTATTGATTCATATGATGGATATAAATATTTCATTTTATTTATTGATGAAAAATCTCATGCTACATTTATATACTTGTTGAAATCAAAAAGTGAAGTGAGTTTAATTTTCAAAGAATTTCATAACATGATGATTAATCAATTTGATGGCAGGATTAAAATATTTAGGTTTGACAATGGAACTAAATATACCAATGGATTACTTTCTTTTTTTTTTTTTTTTTTGCAGCCAGGGAATTATTCATGAAACAAGTTGTGTTAGAACACCACAACAGAATAGTGTGGCCGGGAGGAAAAATAGGCATATTCTTGAAATAAGGGCTCTTATGTTTCAAATGAATGTTTCAAAGAAGTATTGGTCACATGGGGTTCTAATTGTGACATATTTGATTAATCGGCTACCTAGTCAAGTACTTGATTTTAGATCTCCTTTGGATATTCTAAAAAATCGAAAACTTGATATTTTACATCTTCGTGTGTTTGGTTTTACATTTTATGTCCATATTGAAGCTATTGACCGTGATAAGTTGGATCCTAGAGCAACTCAATGTGTGTTTTTTGGGTACTTATCAACAAAAAAGGGTTACATTTGTTATAATGTTGCAACTAGGAAGCTTTTTATTTCACGAGATGTTCAATTTGTTGAGACACAAGCTTTCTTTCAATAAGAAGATCACAATAGGGATCAATCTTAGGGGGAGTTTCTATCTGATGTTGTTCCTGTACCTACTATTACAAATGATAACACATCTTACTCAAAGAAAGATGCCCAAAAAGTTAATGAAATCCAAAACTCAGATATTACATCTTCTCCAATAATAAGTCGTGAGTTGCCTACATATCAACAACCCTTACAAAGTGTTGGGATGTAATGATCAACTCAGAACAGAATTTGGGAGAAAAATTACTTGTATTAACAGAGAAAATTAATGTACAAGAATTATACAAAAACTCCCCTAAAATTTCTGGAGCTCTCCTGGCTCTCTCTCTCAATCCTAAACTCTCTGGTTTAGACTCTGGACTCTCTCTGGAATCTCTCTGATACTTAAACAAGGCAGAATTCGTCCCATATTTATAAGGAAAATTCTGAATACAAATTCAAATCAAATTTGGCTACTTCCTTTGATTTTCAAAATTGGAGGTGCCTAACTAATTTGACTCTCAATGCATTCACATGGGAGGGATTCTGGAAATGCATGTCATGCATGAGCTCAGCAGAATTCTAGAACTCATGCATGTCATGCATGAGCTCATCAATTCTCCCCCTCTATCCCATGTGAAAAAGGAGTAACAACAAAAGTAATTAGACAGCTTCTAATCCAACTATGTCTCTGCATAGTTCTAGCTTGTCTCTGGTGACCACTTTTGTTAACATGTCGGCTGGATTCTCTTTAGTATGGATCTTCACTAGTTTCAACAGTTGCTTGTCCATCACCTCTCGTATCCAATGATAGCGGATGTCAATATGCTTCGTTCGAGAATGGTACACTGAGTTCTTGCTCAAATCCAGAGCACTTTGACTGTCACAGTGTACTTTGTATTCCTTTTGCTCAATCCCAAGTTCTTGGAGAAACCGCTTCAGCCACAACATTTCTTTTCCAGCTTCCGCTGCGGCAATGTATTCTGCCTCTGTCGTGGATAGCGCAACACACTTCTGTAGTCTTGACTGCCATGATACAGCTCCCCCTGCAAAAGTGTAAACAAAACCTGATGTAGATTTCCTACTGTCAGGTTCTCCGGCCATATCTGAATCTGTATAGCCTTCCAAGATTGGATCAGCTCCCCCGTAACACAAGCATATCTTCGAAGTACCTTTAAGGTATCTGAGAATCCACTTGACTGCCTCCCAATGTTCTTTCCCTGGATTGGAAAGAAATCTGCTCACGACTCCTACAGCATGAGCAATATCTGGCCTTGTACACACTATGGCATACATCAAACTTCCTACAGCAGAAGAATAGGGTACCGACGCCATGTCCTCTATCTCTTTCTTGGATGAGGGACATGATCTCTTGCTCAGCTTGAAATGATTAGCCAGTGGTACACTAACTGGCTTAGCACTATCCATGTTGAACCTTTGAATTACCTGTTTAACATATTTCTCCTGAGACAGCCATAATTTCTTTTGTTTTCTGTCTCGACGGATGTGCATCCCCAAGATTTGCTGAGCTGGTCCCAAGTCCTTCATATCGAAGGTTTTTGATAGTTCATTCTTCAGCTGCTTTATTCTTGTTGCATCTTTTCCGACGATCAACATGTCGTCCACATATAACATTAATGCAACAAAGTCTCCACCTGGAAGTTTCTGAAAGTAGACGCATTGGTCTGCAGCGGTTCTTTTGTACCCATGACTCACCATGAAGGAGTCAAACTTCTTGTACCATTGCCTTGGTGCTTGTTTGAGGCCATACAAGCTCTTTTTGAGCTTGCACACGAGGTGTTCTTTTTCTGGAACCTCGAACCCTTCTGGCTGCTCCATGTAGATTTCTTCATGCAAGTCTCCATGAAGAAATGCTGTCTTCACATCCATCTGTTCAAGCTCCAAATCAAGACTTGCTGTTAATCCGAGGATGACGCGGATTGAGGACATTTTTACCACCGGTGAGAATATTTCATCAAAGTCAATTCCTTTCTTCTGAAGGAATCCTTTTACCACCAATCGGGCTTTGTGCTTTATCACCTTTCCTGTTCCATCTTTCTTGAGCTTGAATACCCACTTGTTCTTCAGTGCCTTCTTTCCGTCTAGGAGTTCGACCAGTTCATAAGTTTTGTTCTTCTCTAGAGAATTCATCTCATCTTGCATTGCATGCAGCCATCGTTCTTTGTCTGGATGAGATAAAGCTTCATGAAAGCTTTCTGGCTCCCCCTCATCAGTAAGCAGTGTGTACTCTGATTCCGGATATCTCCTCGACGGAATCCGACCTCGCTCAGATCGTCGTAGCTGAGGTTCTTCATTTCCAGGAGGTATAGCAGCTTCTATAGGTGATTGTGGCTCCCCCGGCTCAGCAATCTCTTCATTTTCTTCCTCCTGATCTGCTTCTGGAACTTCGTCTGGTACCTCGTCATTTCTTGTAGCATTTGGTGTTGGGATAGAATCTGCAACAATATCTGGGGCACTGCTAGTGGGATTTGTAGATATTGTTGTCTTTTCAGCGTCTTCATATGTTTGGTCTTCGTGAAATACGACATCTCTGCTCCGGATGACTTTCTTTTCTTTGGGATCCCATAATCTGTATCCGAATTCTTCATCTCCATAACCGATGAAGATACATGGAACAGTTCTTGCATCGAGCTTCTGTCTGAGCTCCTTGGATACATGTACGAAGGCTAAACAACCAAACACTTTTAAATGATTATAGGAGGGCTTTTTTATTAGACCATACCTTTTCTGGAATCTCGAAGTTCAGTGGTGCCGATGGTGCTCTGTTGATTAAGTAACAGGCGGTGCGAACTGCCTCCCCCCAGAATGGCTTGGGTAACTTAGCCAATCTGAGCATGCTTCTGACTCATTCCATGATGGTTCGATTCATCCTCTCGGCCACTCCATTGTGTTGTGGTGTGCGTGGGACTGTTCTTTCATGTCGAATGCCATATCTTCGACAGTAGGCATTGAACTCTCTGGAGGTATACTCGCCTCCGTTATCTGATCGAAGGCATTTTAATTTCTTACCCGTTTCACGTTCTACCATGGCGTGAAACTCCTTGAACTTCTCCAGAACTTCATCCTTCGTTCTGAGGAAATACACCCACACTTTCCGAGATGCATCATCAATAAAGGTCAAGAAATACCTTTTACCGCCTAAGGACTCGACTTCGAGAGGTCCGCATACATCACTGTGTACTAGCTCCAATAGCTTTGATTTCTTCACTGATGAGGAGCTGAATGACACCCTCCGTTGTTTCCCGTACAAACAATAGTCGCAAGGATGAGACGCTGCATCCTTGGAAACAGTGATCAGCTTCTTTTTCTGAAGGGTTGATAAACCCTTTTCACCCATGTGACCGAGCCTTTTATGCCACAAATCTAGAGGTACCATGTGCTCTGCTACATGAAGGCTCTCTCCGTTTATCTTTACATGAGTCCTGTAAAGATTGTCACATAATTTACCTCGAGCAACCACCATGACCCCTTTCAACATCTTCCATGTACCATTGATGAAGCAGCTCTTATAACCTTGCTGATCAAAGGCTTTTACCGAGAGCAAGTTGAGTCGAAGATCTGGCACATGACGAACATCCTTTAAAGTTATTTTACATCCGACATTCGTTTGGAATTGAATATCACCAATTCCCATGATTTTGGCGGTGCTGTTGTTTCCCATCTTCACTATCCCAAAGTCTCCTGCTTTGTACGTGGTAAAGATCTCTCTGCAAGGAGTGACGTGGCAGGAAGCTGCTGTGTCAATTACCCATTCTACTCCTTGGTCTGCTGTGTGGAAGCACGTCTCTTCTGCACAGATGGTTACATCTTCTACCACTGTAACTCGTGGTTCTTCGTTGCTTTGTGCCTGTGAACTCTCCTGGTTCTGCTTCCGAAGACTGCGACAATTTCTCTTCAAATGTCCCTCTTTGCCACAGTTGTAGCACTTGTATGTAGGTCTCCGCCCATCTGATGACCTGCCCCTTGATCTGCCTCTGCTTTTGCTTCTACCTCTTCTCCAGTCTTTACCTCGAGACTGTCTTCCTCGATTCTCTGTGATGTAGGCTTCATCTTGACTGGCGCCTGCATCTTTTCTTCTTGCCTCCTCATTCATTAAGGCATCCTTAACCATTGATAGGGTAAGTCTGCCTCCGGGTGCTGAATTACTGATGGAGACCACTAGTGTCTCCCATGAATCTGGAAGGGAACTGAGAAGTAGAAGTGCTTGTTCTTCATCTCCAAGCTGTAACTCGACTGCTGTCAACTGATTCACCAAGTTCTGGAACTCACTTGTATGTTCTGCTACAGGAGTTCCGCTCCGCAACTTCAAGTTCACAAGCCGTCTCATCAGGATGGCTTTGTTCCGTGCTGACTTGGCTTGATACATACTCTCTAATTTTTTCCATAGAGTATATGCATCTGTTTCTTTGGCTACATGGTGGAAGACACTATGATCGATCCATTGTCTGATCTGACCGATGCATTTTCTGTTAATTTTCTTTCATTCTGCCTCTTTTTCTGTCTCAGGTCTCTGCCTTTCAAATTCTATAGGGTCATATAGATCCTTACAACTAAGGAGATCCTCCATCCTGGGCCTTCATAGTGTGTAATTTGTAGCAGTCAATTTTATCATGGCTCCGGATGATTCTTCCATTTTAGAATAATTAATTCACTAAAATAGAGATGGAATTTCAAAAATCCGAGCCCACCGTTACGTCCGGAACGGTCAAATTAGGTGGAATAGCCTCTTCCGGGGCTCAAAAATTCTTTTTATACAATAAATACTAAGCTTGGAAACTTTAAGGACTAAACTGACATTTCTTAAGGGCTAAACTGAAATTTCAGAAACTAAAAGGGGCACAGTGTTATTCACCAGAACTACAGGGGCCAAACTGATATTTCCTAAGGACTGAAATGTAAATTTCAGAAATTCAGGGGTCAAAATGTAATTACCCGAAAATACAGGGGCCAAAATGTAATTTTCCAACGTTCTGCTGACGTGGCAGGTGGGGTCCACTATGCTGACGTGGCGACACGTGGCAGGTGACGTGGCACGATGACATGGCGAAGCTGACGTGGCGACCTGCTGACGTGGACTGCTGACGTGGCGAAAAGTGCTGCTGACGTGGCTGTGACGTGGCGCTGACGTGGTCGTCTTCTTCCTTGGAATGGCGCGTGCAGCGCGTGGGGCGAGTGACGCCCACTCGCAGACCAGGTCGGAGGCGCGTGCGGCGCGTGCGGCGTCTCTGGACGTCGGATTGGTCACCGGAAAATTGCAGAATGATCAGGACGACGTCACGAACACACTGGACACTTCAAATTCGAAATTCGATGACTTTCCGAAAAATCGAAATTTTCCAGAAACAGGGGACAAATTTTCTCTGAATTTTTCCTTTCTGTTCTGACGTTCCAGGAGCTCAACGAGGCTCTGATACCACTTGTTGGGATGTAATGATCAACTTAGAACAGAATTTGGGAGAAAAATTACTTGTATTAACAGAGAAAATTAATGTACAAGAATTATACAAAAACTCCCCTAAAATTTCTGGAGCTCTCCTGGCTCTCTCTCTCAATCCTAAACTCTCTGGTTTAGACTCTGGACTCTCTCTGGAATCTCTCTGATACTTAAACAAGGCAGAATTTGTCCCATATTTATAAGGAAAATTCTGAATACAAATTCAAATCAAATTTGGCTACTTCCTTTGATTTTCAAAATTGGAGGTGCCTAACTAATTTGACTCTCAATGCATTCACATGGGAGGGATTCTGGAAGCCATGCATGTCATGCATGAGCTCAGCAGAATTCTAGAACTCATGCATGTCATGCATGAGCTCATCACAAAGAACAAATAGACTGACTCGGCCACCTGAAAGCATGCAGGATTTCTTTACCTATCATTCAGTTTCATATCCAACGCAGAATTATATGACTTATGCAACTGTTGATGCTTCTTGCACAGCTTTTCTTACTTCATTGTCTAGTAATCAAGAGTCGAAAACTTTTAAAGAAGCTAATTCTAGTTTAACTTAGAGAAATGCTATGCAAGAAGAACTCCACGCACTTGATGATAAAAATAGATGGGAGCTTATTGAATTGCCACCTGGAAAAAAAATTGTTAGTTGCCTTTGGATATACAAAATTAAGTACAACAATGATGGAAGCATAGAGAGACACAAGGCGAGATTGGCTGCTAAAGGTTTTACTCAGGCGAGGATTACAAAGAGACTTTTGCACCTGTTGCAAATATGAATAAATTTTGGTTGTTAATTTCTCTCGCAGTAAATAAAGGCTGGAATTTATTTCAAATGGATATTAAGATTGCATTTTTACATAGAGACCTTAAAGAAGAAGTTTATATGAGTATATCTCTTGGCCATCCAAAGGAGTCAAACCCTGACCTTGTGGCCAAATTAAATAAAGCATTGTATGGGCTTAAGCAATCATCACAAGCATGGTAGCAAAGTTGAGTTCAGCTCTTTTGCTAAATGGGTTACAAAAGAGTGCTGCAGATTTTCATTGTTTGTAAAGAAAGGTACTTGTGGTATTATAGTAGTCTTGATTTATGTGGATAATAAACGATAATAGGTAGTGATCAAGAAGAAATTTCAAAACTCAAGATTCTTTTACATAAAAGGTTTGCCATCAAAGATCTTGGTGTCTTGAAATAATTTTTGGGCATTGAAGTTGCTTACTCTAAGAAAGGCATTTTCCTCAATCAACGAAAGTATGTGCTTGATTTGTTGCAAGAAACTAGAAAGTTAGGTGTTAAACTAGTGGACATACCAATTGATAGTGGCGGTAAGCTTGATGATGATAGTGGATTATTTCCTAATGTTGGTCAATTTCAAAGGTTAGTTGGGAGATTAATTGATTTGACAGTTACTCGTCCATATATTTCTTATGCTGTTAGTTTGGTCAGCCAATTCATGCTTGCCCCTAAAATTAAACATATGAATGTTGTGAATATAATTTTGCAGCATCTAAAGAGCTCACCAGGAAGAGGTATATGGATGCAAAAGAATGGTCATACATCTATCTCAGCTTATGCACATGTTGACTAGGCAGGATGTCCAATTGATCATAGATCAACAACAGGATATTGTACTTTTGTTGGTGGAAATTTAGTCATATGGAAGAGTAAGAAACAAAATGTAGTTGATAAGTCAAGTGTAGAGGCAAAATATTGTGCCATGGCTATTACAACTAGTGAAATCATTTTGCTTATATCTTTGTTAACTGACTTGAATTTTTGTCCATCAGGTCCAACTGAATTGTTTTGTGTTAATCAGGCTACTATTCATATTGCTTCCAATCCTATATTTCATGAACGAACGAAACATATTGAAGTTGATTGTCCTTTTGTTCGTGAGAAGGTGCAAGCCAATGTAATTTGTACACTTTTTGTTTGTAGTGACCAACAGTTAGCTCACATCTTTACAAACAGCTTAACCACAACGAAGTTTCAAGAGATTTTGTTCAAGTTGGGCTTTCTCAATATTTTCGTACCAACTTGAGGGGGAGTGTTGGTAGAGAAGAGGAAATTTGCTTTCATCATGATTTGGAAGATTTTCTATTTTCCTATTTTGCAGTATTACGACTTCCAATATTGAGTCTTCTTGCCATAAATAGAGCTTTGTAATCTCCTTTTACAATAAGCTCTTGTACTCTCTTTGTTATAATTAATAAGAGAAAAAGATATCTCCTCTTCTCCTGTGCACAGAGGCTAAAATCTCTGCAGTCAAAACCCGTAAATTTTGTGCTGTCATCTAACGATTAATTTATTTCTTATCTGAATGTTGTTTGCTTGAATTTTTTCAAGAGATTTAGTTTATTTAAATTAAAAATTATTTTCTTATTTTTGCACAGAAGTTGCACACTATGTGCACAAAACATATATGTAAGCACTATACAACAATAAAGTCCTTGTTTCACATATCATTTTTATGAAGCAAGCTTTGATACCATATTTAAGGTAAATACCTTTTTCTCTTCTAACCGTACTTTTATATCTAATTTTCAATAATAGTTTAGTGATAGTTACTTTCCATTGGGAGAAAAGATTTTCTCATGATCTAATCTTATTTTTTTACAATGAGGTGATTAATGGTAATAGAAAATTTATTAATGTGGAGAAAGAATAATTTAAATCTTAACAATCCATTAGTGTTATTCATAAGACGAAAAGGTGATAAGATAACAATTACAAGACAACTTCTCTAATAATTAATTTTATTCAACTATAAACACTTCATAAACTAATTATCATAAAATATATCAAATTTATTATTTATTAAACTTAAATATAAGTCATATGGGCTTAATTTCTTGACATCATTGACATGAATAGAGTAAGAGGCAAGACTATTGTTTAGGTGCATATAATAGTTGCCTTAATGGAACTAATTAAATTGCTAGTTCTTTCGAGAGAAACTATTACATTTGGATTTTGGCATTGAAGAAGGGTACTTAGAGTATTGTAAAATCCAAATCAACATAGTGCCTTAAACAAGACTTGTCCATGAATATATGAAACAAAGGACAACGAAATACCTATAAAATACAAAAACAGAATAAAAAATTATGAAAGGCTAGCTCTATAAATGAATTTATGAGGGGGCAAGTTTACTAACCTGATCCTAAAATGCTCTAGTATTGACCATTTATACATTTTATATTGGTATGCCTAACAAGCTTTCCTTTCTTAGTTTAAGTTTTGTATCTTCCAAAATATTTCATTCCCCAGTGCTAGAATACATAATGTAACATATTTAGATGCTAAATTTACTTAACTTTCATCATTTAATTAAATTGGAATTTGTCTTCATGAAATAGGTAGCAAAACATATAATTATTAGAACAAATAATGGAGTGTAAATTTAATCACAAGCTTAAATTGAGTCATGAAAAAGAATAACATGATTAAATAAGATTATAGTACAAAAAGTAATATTATCCAACAAGACCATGAATGAATGGAACCCTTAGTAGTGGAAGTCGATCGCTTCCACGAATAAAATTTTGGATTGGAAATTCTGGACTTCGATGGCATTGTTTATAACATGGTAGTCAATGCAGTTGACTCTTCTCTCAGTAGATGACTACGGTCCCCCATTTGCATATTCAGCATAATACAAAGTTCTTAAAGCAAAACTTCTATTGGTTTCAATCCGACCTTCATCATCAACTAGGTCATGTAAATAGGATTCCATTATAATTGATCGTGAGTACTCTTTACATAGTCTTCCCAGATAAATCTTCACAATTGATGTATAAGGTTTAAATTCAGTTGCTGTAGTGATAGTGCAATTATGGATCATAATTCCATTGCCATTTTCCATTTGCCTCCCACTTGTTGTGATTACATTTCCTTGACTTTTAAGAGGTCTTCTAACATAGATAAAAGAATTTCGAATCACAACAACTGCATCAGCAAATATGAAATCAAAGGTACCATAAATGTTCCACTCATTAAAAAAATGCCTGCCATGCACCAGAAACAAGGTGTCTCAATGACCCATGATGTTGCATCTATAACAAAGATATGTTTTCTCATAACAGTTCGTACTGCCACAACTTGTTTCCCTTTTGCAGCTACAGAATTGACAATACTCATGTCTTTGACTAGAAATTTGAAACATTTATATCTGTGAAAAGAGAAATCATATTAACTAGAGATCTAATTTTATTCACATTAACCATTTTTTTCTTGCTTTCTAGAAAGATAAAAAAATGTGTAAAAGAGAGAATAACATGAAGCAACACGTTACTTAACTTGGCATATCTTGAGTACCTCCTCTTGTATTATAACTTCTGTTAGAACCAATTATAGTCTTGTTCATTCCATCACCATAAATGATAGTATTTGTTTTTTCAAGACCCACGTATACGTAGTTAAGATAAAGTAAGTCACAAGACTATTGGTGGGTGCAGATAGTATAGCTATGCCAAAGGAACTAAAATTGCCAATCCTATCGAGAGGAATAGTTACATTTGGATTTTGACATTGAACAAGGTAAGATATAAAAACCACATCAACATAGTATACCCTAGAGTGGAATAGTACTTTTCCATGGAAATATTATTGATCATTCTCTTCAATTTCCTTATGCACCAATTTCTAAATGAAGAAGATTGTTCCATTCTTGGATCAATCTAAATAAGGAATATTATTCATAAAAGATTCTTTACCAAGTTAAATATTGGGAAATCCTTATTTCAATAATGAGTATACATATTTTCAATTCCCATATATTATCATCCATTTCTTTAATATAATATAATAAAAAATGAAAGTATTGTGAGAATAATGATTTAATTTTTTACTCATCATTTAAGAAAGAGTAATAACACATACATGCACAATTTGTAGTTTATGTTGTATGAAACGTATTATTCTTTAAAAATTAAAAATAAAGAAATAAAAAACTCATTTCATACCTAGGGATGGCAAAATCCGGGTGCGGGTGCGGGTTTTGCGTTTCCGCACCCGCACCCGGATTTTGTACCTTATCCCCGGTCCCCGGAAAAACCCGGATTTTTTCCGGGTTTTTCCGGGTGCGGATATTTGCGGGTTTTGAGATTACCGCACCCGCACCCGCACCGCACCCGGAAAAAAACCCGGATTTCCCCGGATTTTTTTTCTATTTTTGTCTTCACCCGGAAAAACCCGGATTTCCCCGGGATTTTTTCCTATTTTTTTCTTAATTTTTTAAAGAATTATGCGGGTGCGGTGCGGGTGCGGGGTTTATTGGCAATACCGCACCCGCACCGCACCCGGATTTTTTTTTCTTACTATTCCCCCACACCCGGATTTCATACCCGGATAATCCGGGTTTTCTTCACCCGGATTTTCCCCGGAAAATCCGGGTACCTGGATTACCCGGGTTTTTTTGCCATCCCTATTCATACCAATTCAAGACTATCTATTCTTTTCTTATATATACATTAATTGTATCTATATTCAATTGACCTATTGCCATAATTATGAGTAGTTAACATATATAGAATCTCATCTTTTATGGTAACTTTCTTCTAGGCATTTATTTGTAGCAGTTTTTTTTTTTTATGCACAATTGCTTAATTGGAGAACAGGGTAGTATTAATCATTAATTAATATGAAGGAATCCTTTTCTTGATATCTCATTATTTCCTTTGTAAACGGGGCTTTCATCCCGCTAGAGTGTTTACGACTATGACACTGTGTCAAAGTCTCTTTCGAGACTTAAGGGAACAAACGAGCAATGGACATGTTTGGATAATGGAGTCGCTAGCCAATTATTCAATTGGGAATCGCTTCAGGACTTAAACTACTCTAATCCCTTCGAAGATGGGTTCAGGAAGTTAGGTATGAGTCATTCCCCTCACCCGAATCTAAATCTGGCCTCTACTAGAGTATAACAAATAACAATAGCTTATATTGCTATGTAGTCCGCTTAAGTGGTTCATCTTATGCACATATTATTCAATTTTATCTTCTTTAAGACATGTGAGGTATATTCAACCAATAACAATTGTAAATTCATACAAAGAAAGAGGGACGAGCATAGAATTATAATTCCTTCCAAACATGAGGGAATGATAGGAGGATTACAACGACAATTTATTATTCAATAAAGTAAATTCTACTATGAACACGTCAAATATGCCAATCATATAAATCAAACATTCAAAAAGCATATTCGTGCATATTAAACATTCAATATAAACATCCAATTCGAGACTCGATAACTAGTGAATTCCTCACCACCATATGTGACTCTATTCAATGCTTATCAAGCCTCTTCAAGCATTCATTCATACATATGTTCATTCAATTATTCATTCTAAGTGATGGTCACTTACCATCAATGCAAGTCCACCACTGCGTCATAGGATCATACAATCATAATTATTCAATTATACTTCTAAACATGGTAATTGTTTGAAATAAAATCAATCAATCAATTAAAATTCAATACAAAGCCATAATCTAGAATCATGGCAGTTCTACCTAGATTGATAATTCTATCATGGTAATTCTATCCATTGCTATTCAACATAGTTTATAACAATTTATAGTATCATGGCATTTTTAGCCTAAATATGGCAATTCTAGCCTAATTCCGTCAATCAATATCGAAGGTGGTTATTCTAGCCCAACTCAAACATTCAAGGGTAAACATAGTAATTTTACCTATTCTATGCTATTTCCTAACATGATTCTAAACATGTGCTTCTAAGCATGATTTTAAGTATTCATAAAGAAAATAAACTCCTAATCATATTTCTAGATAAAGAAGGGAAAGATGACTTACCTAAACACACATTTTCATCTTGCAAAACAAACCATGGTTAAAACAATTCATAATAACCCTAAACATGCTTCTAAGCATCAAAATAAATCCGACACATGCTATAAAGCAAGGAAAATAAAGAAGAAATAATAGGAAGAAGAGAGAATTGCTCTCAAGATGTACCCTTTTCGAGTTTAAAGCAATAAAACGCCTAAAAAAAACTTTAAACTAGAAAAGTCCTTGAATTCTCAGTGTGTCTTGAAGAGGGAGAAGAGAAGATTTTCATTTGTGTCTTGAAAACTGAGGAAAGGGGGCGTTTATATAGGAGAGGGTTAAAGTTGAAAAAGAAAGCAAAAAACAAAAAAGGAAGGTTTGAATCAAAATTTTTCAAATATACAAGGGGAGCAGTCGGGCAACTATGGGAGGACCGCCAGCCGATAGTGGGATAACCAGCCAATGGAATGAAAGCCAACCGGCTGTCATACAACTGCCAGCCAATCATAGCCCGCCAAACCCTTCACTTTTGTATTTTTTCAATGTAGTCCCTTCTGACCTTCAGCCATTCGATCACATGGAACTCTTGGAGTTCAACTTTGATTTGTGATTTGTAAAATTCTATGAAAACTAGACGTCTATAGCTTAGCAACCGTATATGATTGACCATTAGATTCTTTCTAGATTAATTTCTATGATTTTTCAAAATCATGTGTCAATTTTTAAAACTTTCGATCAGTTTCTTTTCATTTTTCTTCCTTTTGTTTCCAAGGGCATTTCAATTATTTTTATTGCCCGATATTCATCGTCACTTCATCATTGAGCCTCAAAAATCAAGTGTCTATAACTTGCCTCCTACTTTGGAGAATTTTGTGAGATACAAAGATCGACAAAGTACTCTTACTTCATCTTTTCTCCTCTCATGTTGGCATCTTCGCCTTCATCCACATTCTGTTAGACTTCTCATCATCTGCTTTTATCTTCAATCCCTACAAAAGGGGTTGCCCACTCAAGGGCTGATGTGCCCACTCAAGGGCTAAAGTGCCTCCTTCTAATGCATGCAATGCACTTCTTCAAGTGTGAACGATGTGCAATCTTCTACTGTAGATGAGTGCATCTTTTTCATGCATAAGATGCATCCTTATAATGCACAACTCTTCTAGTGTTGACCAATGCATGCAGTGCATCCTTATGATGCATGCTATGCACTCTTCTAGTGTAGACAACGGCATTATTCAAATGCAATAAGTGCATCCTTACGATGCTAAGATGAAACACTCTTCAGTGCACCTAGTTCCTAGGGTTTGTTAGCACTCTTCAGTGCACATATTCTAAGGGCTTCAAATACTCTTAAGTGCACATACTTTCTAGGGTTTTCAACACTCTTTAGTGTACTTCTTCTTAGGGCTTATGCTTATTCTAAGGGCTTAAAACACTCTAAGTGCACCTACTTCCTAAGATTTTCAACACTCTTTGGTACGTCTCTTCTGAGGTCTTAAAAACACTCTTAAATGTACTTACTTCCTAGGATTTCTTCTCATGCATGCCCATCAAAACAACATCTATCATGTACTGCTTCATGATCTTTAGACCTTTTCATTCTTCATGCCTCCGACTTTGATCTCTTCAGACTTTATATTCAATAGGTGGTTTCATGCCCTTCTTCCAAGTGTTTTTGCCTCTATTCTTGATTTCTTCCAGTCTTTTGGGGAAAATTCTTGATTCATTATGCTTTAGACTTTTCATTTCTTCGTTCTTGATTTCTTCAAATTTCGCATTTATAGGACCCTTCACTGGGGGAGTTCATATTATGTTGTTGATTCTTAGACTCACTGGAGATCTTTCTATCATCCTTGTAAATTCCTGCGAAACATCAAACATCTCTTGATGATTTAAAATCAATTCAAAATTTTTTCTTTTTCAGTGTGTTCTTCAACAAACTGCTTTCTATTCTCTAGAGGAATTCTTCCATATGATTCCGATTGAAGATTCCATCGATTAATGTTACTCAACTTTCCTTGTAAGTTGCTAAACTACTGCCTTTGTCAGGTGATTGTCACCAGTTGTGTTCAAAAATTCCTTTGATCTTAAGGTCAATGTAGAGTTGGCCTTTCCTTTCCTCTATTTTTATCTGTTCCTTTTCTCTCTTCTTTTCTCTTTCTTCTTTTCTTTTTCTCTCTTTTTTTTCTCTCTCTTCTTTCTTTTTATCTTTTATCTTTTCTTCTTTTTCTTTTCTTTCTTTTCTTTCTTTTTATCATTTTCTTTCTTTCTTTTCTTACCTTTCTTTTTTTTGGTATTTTACCATTGTGCCCCTAATTAAAAGGATAGTGGATAGGCTGTGGGAGGACCAATAGTTGGTCTATATAAGGACCGTTCATCTTCTTCCACTTCATTCGTGCACCATTTCTTCGTTTTTCATTCGATTTGCTTCCAATCATCTCTTACGTGTTCATCTTGACTTCCTCCTTATAATGGTGGGTCATCCAATCCATTTTGACTTGAATGAGAGAGAACCAATCTGGAGATCGACGATGAGGAGTCTTCTAAGAGACCAGGAGATGTTTATTGTCTACGATGTGGATTTCTACACAATCAATTAGGTATGCATTCTTCTTCATTCTTTAGTTTTTCATTTTGTACGAATTTTCGAGGCATGTGTTCATGTAGAGACTTTAATTTCTTACCTTAGGACTTCCATGAGAAGAAGGTACGTGGTTCATTTTCTGGAACCCACAGTTGATTCTTAGAGATAGAGAATGAGACTATTAGAAATAGGATTGCTGCTATAGGCTTCTATTCATCACTTCCCTTCCACATGTCGAGCACTGGCTACTTTATGTGAGAGGTGGATGGACACAACTCATACTTTCCACCTTCTAATTGGTGAGATGATTGTCACACCATTTGACATTGCCAGTCAGACTGGCCTTTTGTGTGATGGAAAGGATGTGCCCATCAACTCTTGCATTACGCACTCAAGGGACCAGAGGGATTGGGTTTATCGACTTTTTTGGTGTGATGTGAAGATTAAGAATAATGTCCCAATTTGGTACACTACATTATATGGTTATTGGAAAAGGAGATCGAATCTAACTCTTGTTAAGGTAGATCAGTATGCACATTGCTTCATCGTGTATCTGCTTGGTTTAACACTTTTCGCCAACATGTTGAACACTACCTTCTTGATTTTGCTTCCTACCCTCCGGGATCTTGACAGAGTGAGGACCGTTGACGTGGGTCGTACTGCTCTCAACCAGTTTTACTTTATTTTAAATCGTGCTTGTCAAGGAGTTACCACGATTACCAGTTTTGCTCTATTACTTGAGGTAATTTCTTTTTTTTTTCCACCTTTGTATTTTGTCTATATGAATTCTATTTCTGATTTTGTCTTGACAGATGTGGGCCTATGAGTTAGGCATACTACTTTCCCCACTTCTTGCTTGTGAAGACTTTTCATTCCCTTATATGAAGAGATGGGCTACACATCGTGCGAAGCTCAAGCGAGTTGGATTTCTTTCATGATTATATATGCACGATGACCAAGGACAAGGTAAAAGACATTGCAGTCAGTATTTTATTCTTATTTATATCATAATATCACAAAACTTTTGTCCTTCATAGATTCATTTTGAGTGGTGGGGCCGTTGAGAATTGGTCAATGGCTATGAGGGTTGCACTTCATTCATCAACTAACCACATTCTTCTCCCATACGTTGACAGCATGATGTGGTATTTGGGTGATCAAATGTAGGATTGGTTTAGAGGTCCAAAGTATTGTCAGATTCCTTCTTCTCCACCAATTTTGATGATATATTATGCTAACTTGGCTATAGAGCTAGAGGTTACTGTCTACATTGTTGGGATTCACTTGAGCGAGATTGAGTTCCTTGTGGTGACAATTTCTTATACTGAGTGGGCTCGAGCGATATTGCTATATACTAGGCCAAGTTAACTTGCTGATAAGGTTCCCGTCCCCCTACTATTACTACTCGTAGCTCTTCCAGTCATGCTGGTAGCTCTTCAGCCCATCGTGGGAAAAGATCAAGGGTTCCTTTGGTACTGGCATCTCTACCTCTTCTGTTGCTCCTACTAAGTAGCTCTGTCTGCCTCCAACCCATATGGCTATTCCATTCATTCGAGCTAGTCATGTGATTGGCAACCTCCAGGTCTAGTCTATATGTGGGATGCTAATAATAGATCAGCAGCCATGTGATCAATAAGAATCTAACCATGCCTATTCTTTTCATTCCTCATGACACCACTTTGGCGAGTCCTCTCATCATATCTTTTTCAAGTTTCCTATTATTCTTCAAATATCTGTTAGTTGTAAATATGCAATGCAATGTAGGTACCATGATATTCTATCGAGCATGTCTTTCAGATACAATTCGCTTCTCATGGATACGTCTTGTAGATGTCACACCAATATCAAGTAAAACACTATTTCATGTGTGTATGATTTCTTATCTTAATAACTTTTCTAACTATATGCTTTATGCTTGGATTAGATGAGTTGTCAAGAGAATGCTCATTTAGAGCGAGAGATTGAGCGCTTTGAGGCTCAAGTTGCTACATTCTTTGTTGATGATGATGATGATTGTGATGAGTGAGGATTGTTGCCATTAGTTTTCTTCATATTGATTTCTCATGAACTTTTATGCTTTGAATTTTCATTCAGGCAATCAATTGTATGAACAAATTTTAAAGATTTAATGAAAATTTTCTATTTTCAATTTTGTGCACTGCTTCTTAAACTGCACGTATTTTGATGAATTTACATCCAAATTTGTTTCTACATCATTATTTTTTCAATTTTGAACAAAGTTACAAAATCTATAAGTTACACGCTCGATCGAAACTGCTTATCAGGATGCAAACAGAAAGTCGAAAACATGTGAAAGAGGAAGTTGGAAGGCCTTTTACCCTAACAACCATAAGTTGGCTATTGGACCGCTGGCCAACTTTTCTACCATCGCTGACTAGCCATGCGATTGCTAGTCGGCAGTCCTTCCATTGCCAACCAATGGTCCTTCTTTTTCTTGACTTTTTCTATCTTCTTCTCGCACTATTTAAGCATTGCTTCTCGACACTTCTTTTCACACCTTTCAACGCTTCCTCCTTGTTTCTCGAGTTTTCTTTCATGCTTTCCTATGCCTATTTGCACTTTTCAACAGGTCTGAGGCCTTTCTCAAGACCTGTCAGCCTCTTTTGAGTTTTTTAATGACGTTGACTGGAAGTGACTAGAATCCAATGGTCTATAATTTGAAGTTCCTTTGACATGTGAAGCTCGACATTCCTTTTTCTTAAGGAGCGCACAATTTTTTGGGGTTCTCATGATCATATCTTTTGCTTTAATAGGCAAGAGCTTTGCCCCCTGCATAAGAAATTATCTACCATACTTTGTGTTCATTCATCCAGTTCTGAGAGCATCATTCTGCCTACTATTGACACATCGTCGATGTCTAATCTTGTCGATTTCTTCAACTTTTTGATTTTTAACATAGGTATTCACACCAGAGGTGATAGAGTGACATTGTCTACCATCGCGCCTTTGCTTGAGATAATGGATAGGACCTCGTCCGATTGGCTTCGCCTTCTTTAGTTCTGCCTTCTTGCATAGATTTTATTGGCCTTACCAAACGGTCTTGGCAACCCATATCTTGTGATCATCGTTCCTCAAATGGAATCCAGTTTCACGACAGTTCCCTTGATTCTTGCTGAGACATTGTGATGTAGGACATATTAGGAATAAATTAGGGATTTTAATTTTGATTTTAGGGATTTTAATTAATTAGGGATTTTGACTTCCTAAATTAGGAGTAATCCAAATTTGAATTATTTTCCTAGTTAGTAGTTTACTATTTTATTTAGGATTTAATTTTACTATCTTCTTATTTAGTTGGAGTTAGATTCTATTTCCTAGTCAAGTTATGATTGTTGACACTATAAATAAGTGTCTTTAGTTATTTTATTTCTTAGGTTGTTGAATATGAATTTTTGATCTTTTAGTAAAAAGATTATTTTTCTCCCTCAATTTCACTCTACTTCTCCCTCAATTTCTTCTATTATTTCTCTCATTTCCTCTATCTATGTCTCCCTCCCTTTCTTTTAATTTGAGGAATCCCCATTCCTCATCACATCGATTGGCCAAGATCGTGTAAGGACAGATCCGAGTTAGAGACTCATTGGCAGTCTTCTACTTGTTCAAGTATTTTTCTTTTAATCTTAATTTTTGCCTAAGTCACCGTTTCAGGTTTTCAACTTATCGGATTCATTTTCTTTTTCTTTTTTTTCTTTTTCAAGCTTTAATTTTTGCCCAAGCTGCTCTTTTGCGATTTCAACTTAGCGAGCTTACCATAATTTTTGCCTGAGCTACCCTTTTTGAGTTGTCAACTTAACAAGCTTTTTCTTTATTTTTGTTCTACCCTATCTTTTGCCTAAGTTGCCCTTTTGGGTTTTCAACTTAGTCGGCTTGCCTTAATTTTTGCCTAAGCTGCCTTTTCAGGTTTTTGACTTAGCGGGCTTCTTTCTTATTTTTTTTATTTTTTTATTTTTTCTTTTTAGATCCAGCTACAAGATAGGCTATCCATTCTTGCACTGCCTTAGGGAGATATTTCTTATTATAGCCCTCGACTTCATACGAGGAGACTTGAGAGACATTCTTCTTTGCTTGACTAGCTTCGAGTCATTCTTAAAACTCAAATCCGTGGGCACTTTCCATTGTGGAGGTTAGAGCATGTGACAATTGAGACATACATCGCGTATGTGCCTTTGGGAGGTTTCACCCACAATTCATTCTATGATTCTACTAGACTGCATTAACAGTATGGACTTAAATAGAGGATCGCGAATTCACCGTCTGCTTTTGGTTATGGTAGATTGTTTGCTCATTTTCTAGAGCGTGTGAGGGACTCTTGGCCATATTGGACAATGAAGAGGAGTATGTGCCATGATCCTGACTTTGAAATGGACGACTGATACAAGGGTTAGGTGACCTTTTAGGCTTCCATTCCTGATCCTGGTGTGAGTCAGATAGTGTTGTGAGCAATATGGTTAGCCTATTCGTACTCCAGCGAAGAGGTAGAGGTGACATTGATAGTTTCAGTATTAGCTTAGATGCTAGATGATTTCCTTTTGTTATTGTGCAAATTTATATAACATTTCAAAGGCATATATGTTTCCAAACAATTTCATTTCATTAATAAAATACAATCATTTGTTCTTCGAACAATATATGCACAATGAGGCAATTCCTGTCATTAATCAACCATTTTTTGTTTTCTGATTATTTATTTTTTCCTCTCACTCTTTTTGTGTTTTCATTTTTCATTTTCACATGTAATTTTTCTTTACGATGTCCATGTTGATGGGCTCAATGAACTCATTCCCTTCCATGTCGATAAGATGATGGCTCCACCAAAAATGACCTTCGTCATAATGAATGGGCTCTTCTAGTTGGGCTTGATCTTCACTCTTGGATCAAACACTGCTATCCTTGCTTGTTTAAGGACTAATTCCCCTTTTTTGAATTTTCGCACCCTTATTCTCTTATTAAAGGCTTAAATAACCTGCTTCTAGTATAACTGTATGTGGTATCTAGCCTTCATTCTTTTTTTACCAATAAAAGTCAATTGTTCACATCCATTTTGAATTCATTCTCCGTCAGGAATTTTTGCTTCTA
Organism: Boswellia sacra; assembly: GCA_013180625.2. NCBI lineage: Eukaryota > Viridiplantae > Streptophyta > Magnoliopsida > Sapindales > Burseraceae > Boswellia > Boswellia sacra. The sequence continues at coordinate 135,102 of SNVD02002385.1, read as the reverse complement.
TCATAATCCTCACTGATTTCATTTCTATCTCAATTAGTATAACCGTTTCTGAACCATACACCAACGAGGAGAGTATCACGCCTGTCAAGCTTCTGGGTGTCATTCTATAACCCCATAATACAAACAACAACTTCTTAGCACAATCTTTGTATGTCTACACCATTTTGGCCACTTCTATTACTCTATTTGCTTGTAGTCAGTACGAAGATGACTTATGGTGCTCTATCCCATATTTTTCAAACAAGACCTTAGTCTCAGCCTGGAAATGAACCCCATTGTCAATGGCAACGTGATGTGGGACTCCAAATCTGTATATGATATTCTTCTCGATGAACTTTGCCATCTGCTTTGCCCCCAATTTACTATAGGCTTCAACTTCTATCCACTTGCTGAAGTAATCAATCAGCACCACAATATATGGATGTCCATTAGAGGCTGACAGCCTTATTTCACTTATAACGTCAATATCCCATACAGTAAAAGGTCACAGTGCTGTCATCTCTTGTAGCTCTAACGGTGGTGGGTGAATCAAATTTCCATTGATCTGGCACTGGTAACACCTCTTCACAAATTGGACATAATCTGTCTCTATGGTTTGCCAATAAAAACCTTGTCTCATTATCTTCTTCGTAAGCATTAGCCCATTCATACGTGGCCCACATATGCCATTATGGATTTCTTCTAAGAGCCTTCTAGCTTCTTTCTCATCGACACACCTTAATTGCATCCCTTCTAGCATTCTCTTGTACATCTCCCCTTGATGACAAGTAAATCGTTGGGCCAACCTTTGCAATATAGCCCTATCTTTTTAACTGGCCTTATCTAGCAAATTTCTGTCTTCTAAGCATCTCTTCATATCATAGAACCAGGGCTTCTCATACACTTTAGCTTCCATTACATCTAGCAAGGACCCCATGCTTTGTGATATCACTATTGGCCTTACGAACAGCTCTTAAGTATTCACCTACACTAATGCCAAAAAAGCTAAAGTGTTAGCATTCTTATTTTTAGGAAGATGGGTGAAGGTACACTGCTCGAACCTTCCAATCAACCTTCTAATGTGCTCCAGATATAGTTTTAACCTTCCTTTCCTTAGATCCCAATCTTCATTGGCTTGAGGGATAACTAAATTCAAATCTTACAACACTTCTATTTCATCAATGCCCATCACAATCACGACTTTATCGAGATCTACCCCTATCCCTTTCTTGCCAACTGTGAACCCTATTAGCTTCCATGAAGTGACTCCAAAAACACACTTCTTTGGATTTAGCTGCAGCTTGTACTTCTTCACCCTTTCTAGGAATCTATTTAAAGCTTCAAAATGACCATCTCGAGTCTCGGATTTCACCATCATGTTATTTACATAGACTTCTATCTCCTTGTGCATCACATCATGAAACAGCATCGTCGCCATTCATTGGTAGGTCGCCTCTGCACTCTTCAACCCGAAGGGTATCACGTTGTAACAGTAGGTTCCACACTCCGTAATGAAGGTTATTTTCATCTTGTCCTCATTGGCCATCATCATCTGGCTGTAACTAGAAAACTCATCTATAAAAGAGAACATCACACTAGCAGTAGCACTGTCCACTAATCAATTTGAGGCAAAGGAAAGTCATCCTTTGGTGAGGCCTTGTTCAAGTCTCGATAATCAACACACATTCAGACGGTACCCTTCCATCCTTCTTTGGCACTGGCATGATGTTGGCTAACCATTACAAGTACTTTACCATATCTAAAAACTTGGTTTCAATCTGCTTGGAGACTTCTTTCTTGATTTTTTAAACCCGTTCTTATTTCAACCTCCTCAACTTCTGCTTAACCAACTTCATATGTGGATACGTCAAAATCGTGAGCTCAGTGATACTTCTATCAATTTCAAGCATATCATCATAGGACCAAGCGAAGACTTCTTCATGTTTATTTAATAATTTTTAAAATTTGTCTCTCTCTTCAGGAGTTGTATCAAATGCAATTCATATGTTCTTGGGTTTTTCAATTGTACAAAGATTAATATCATGAGTTTGAATAGTAATGATGTCAAATATGCTTATGAAATACAAATTATCATGCACAGTTCCATCAGAAAAAACATCACACAAGTAAGTAAAATTACTTTTCATTGCATTGAATTTTGTAACATATACAATATCTTCTTCTTTAAAGAGGTTAGGAATAAATACACCTTCATAATAGACATCTTTGATCCCTTCTTCAATGAAATCAATAAGGTCGACAGACAGATCCATTGGCGGCTCTGTAACCTTCTTTTCCTTAATCTTCGTCTTCTTAATCTCTTCAATCAAGTCATACCCCCTGGAATTCTAGCTTGAAGGATATCCTTGAAAATTTCAAATCCACGCTTTAACGTTCCATTGTAAAGCCATGGCTCAACAACTCGCACATACTTCATATCTTGGGCTTTGACAAACTTGATGAACTTTCTATTCTTTGGCTTAAAGTTTTCTTCTTCATCGGACACATATCCTAACCATCTTCTAGTAGTTTGACCTTTGAAATCTGAAAGGGATGGTAGACCACTTTCATTCTTCCCAAGCCTAGTTCCTAGTAAGCATCCCTGCTTCTTCGTTATTCCAGTGACAATTGGACTGGCTTCATCAATCATGGCTACATGGAAGACTCCTATGTATGGTATCTTTTTCATTTTTCCAAAAAAAAAGGTATCTTTTCAACCTTCACACTTAAAGCAATAGGTACAATGATTGAGACAGCATGGATAGTCCCAATCTCCCCATCAACAATGAATCAGATCTTTTGATGTAAAGTGGCATCAAGCGGATGGAATCATGCTCGGCCCAATAAAGCAGCAAAGGTAGAGAATTCAGTCATAACTTCAATAGGCCTTGTCTTCACTACTGCCTTGAAAATCCTAATGACACTCTTTTTTTAGTCATCATAAGCCTTGATCACCAACTCACAAGGCTCAAGATCATCTTCACTAATCTCATCCTTGTGTACTATCTTCATTGGCACAATATTGCTGGCAGATCCATCATCCACCATGATGCAAGGAGGCATCTTACCACCAATTTCAACGGTGATGAAAAAAACTTATTGTTATTTTTTCCTTCGAAAGGCAAGTCATCATCAGTGAAGATGATTAGATCTCTCTCACTGTAGATATTGAATTTTTGAGGCTCGATGATGAAATAAAGAAATGTCAAGCAAAAAAATGACCAAAATGCCTTTAAGGGTCAAGAAGAGAAGGGTGAGAAGGAGTTGATAAGAGTCTCAAAAATTGACATATGACATTAAAAATCATAGAAATTAATCCAACAGGAATTTGATGATGTTCATATAGCCTTGCAAAGCTACAGATGTCTAGTTTTCGTAAAAATTTATGGATCGCAAATCGGAGTTGAACTCGAGAAGATGTACATGATCAAAGGAACAAAGGTTTGAAGGGACTACATCAACGGATGACAAAAAAAGAAAAGGCCAAAAAGATATTGACCGGCCGACTATTAGCCAATGGGCGACCATCTGTCAGATGGTTGCCCAACTGTTTGGATATTTCTAGCTGGCCCTTGTTGGCTTATTTTCGAAAATTAGCTTAAAAAACTTTCTTTTGCATCTTCACCCCTCTCTTATATAAACCCCCCTTCTTTCACTTTGCAAGACACACCCTTATTGTCAAATACAATCATCTTTCTCCATCTTGAAGACATGCTCGGGAATTCGAGAAGACTTTTCTAGTATAAGTATTTTTTTAGGCGTTTTATTGCTCTAAACCCAGAAATGGTATGTCTCGATAGCATAATTCTCTCCTCCCTCCCATCTTCTCTTTTATTTTGCTTAGAAAAATCATGTTTAGGATTATTATGAATTATGCTAAATCAATTTGTTTTGCAAGATGGATAAGCGTGTTGAGGTAAGTCCATAATCCTTCTTTTTCTAGAATCATGGTTAGGAATTCACTTTCTTTGCGAATGCTTAGAATTATGACTAGGACGACATGTTTAGAATCATGCTTAAGAGCACATAATTAGAATCATGCTAGGAAAATTTATTTGCTTAAATGAATGCTTGAAAATAGCATAGAATAGGTAAGAATTATCATTTTGCCCTTGAATGTCTTGTTTGAATTAGGCTAAAAATGTCATGATTAGGTTAGAATATGCCATGAATGCCATGTTAGGTTAGAAACACCATGATATGAATTATGCTAGAGTAAGCGATAGGTAGAATTGTTATGATAGAATTATCAAAATCTAGGCTAGAATGCCATGATATTAGATTATGGCTCCATTTGATTTATAATTTATTTGTCAATGTATGAACGTTTGAATATTAAGAAGTGTAATTATGTGATGCCATGAAGTGATGGTGAGGGATCATTACTTCGAATGAATGTTCAAAGTATGGAATATTTTCTTGTTGAATAATAATGGTTGTAATCCTCTCCCCTTCCCCCATGTATGATGGAAGTGTAATATATTCTCCTCCCTCTTTCTATAAATGAATATACTACTATTTTGATTGAATAATCACAACATATGTTTAATGAAGATAAAAAGGAGAATGTGTGCATAAAATAAACCATTTAAGCAGACTAAGTAACAACACGAGTTATTTTTATTTGGTATTTCCTAAGTGGAGGACGGATTTATATCCAGATGAGTCGAAAAGCTCATACCTAACTTTCCAAACCCATCTTTGAAGGGATAAGGGTAGTTTAGGTCCCAAAGTAAGGGATCAGATTGATCCCATTCATTCCCAATTGAATAATTGGGTGACGACTCCTTTCTTCAAATACGTACATGGCTCGTTTGTGTTCCCTTAAGTCTCGAAGGAGGCTTTAACACAGTGTCGTGGTCGCAAGTGCTCTGACGAGATGAAAGCCCTGTTCACAGTGGTGACTCTACTAGGGATAAAAGAAGTTGATTCCGATGGGAATACAAAATTCTAATACCTCGTGTTGGTATAATAAGTCCTTGCATCACTATACATTTGCACACAATGAGCACGAATTGCCTAAACTAGCCGTGTGGCATTGGCATGAGAGTCTTTGGCTCCATTCGACCCCTAGATGACTCATGTTGGTGTCACTACCTTTGAGCATGTTCCATTGAATTGGTATAAAAAAGGACCACACAAAGGGGGCATCTCTCGCTCGAAGGAGCCCTGACCATTGGACCCTTGAGACTCAAGCCCATGTAGATGACTCTAGAATTTCCAATAGGATGAATATCCAAAACCCATGTTGAAATGTTTGTCTATGGATGTAAATTCTCCATGATTAGAATAACATCAACTCAAAACCTTATGGAACCATGAACAAATGCCACATGTCAAGTCACCCATAAGAATAAAATAGAAACATGTGCCATGAGTTAACGTTATCATGATGTTTTGAAAACCATGTTATGATAATCATGAAAAATCTAACAGCAACATAAATGTTAGAATTAGGAGAGAGAATCTCGCATTCCCACATCCTATGATGATGTCTTGGAAATGAAGCCAAAAATCCTACGAAAAGAGACTCGACCTCACGTGTATGGGAGGAATAAGGTTGGAAGGCTAAAAGCGCATCTATACCCTTGCATGAGCATGCATCATATCATGCATACATGCATGCATGCATAACATTAACACTTTTATTTTGCAACCATCATTGCTTGGGTTAGACGAGGTGGTGGTTAGATAAGACAAGAAAACGAAATGGTAGCACCCAACAACAACAATGCAGAAATAGTCTAATTGAGAGATGACGTGACCGCACTCCAGTAACAAGTGGCCCAACTCATTGATGCACTCCAAAATAGGCCTCATCACATGAATCAGCCACTACCCAAGAGTAATGGTGAGGTGATGGTAAAACTAGCCAAGGCAAAAATAAGGGGAAAAGCCCAATCCACCAAGAAGAATCTGAATCAGTCAAGCAGGTGGCCAAAGGCATAGAGAAGGTCCAATCCCTCTTAAAGTAGAAAGGGTTGAAGGGGGTTGAAGACCTAGATGACATCATGCTTATGGGAGAGCAAGACTTGCCTCCAAAATTTTGCTTACCAATCTTGCCCAAGTTTAAAGGAGAAAGGAATCCGAAGACGCATTTGAGGCCATATGCAGTCATCATGACCACTACTCCTTTGACGAATGAGCATATAGTAGAATATTTTATGCTATCCTTAGAAGATGATATGGTAGCATGGTATCGTGACCTTCCAAAGAGAGTTTGAGAAGATTAGGAGGAGCTTTCTCAACAATTTGTAGAACAATATTACCATAATACCCAATTGGGGGTAACATTGAGGGACTTGGAGACAACAAGGCAAAAGCTCAACGAAACTTTTTCGAAGTATCTAGTTCATTGGAGGGCTAAGGCAACCAAGATGACCAGCAAGCCTACAAAAAAGACCAAGTTTGTATGATGATCAATGGGGCCTATAGCTTCATCAGTGATAAATTGGCAGGTTTCTCCATCAAAACATTTGAAGACTTGTATGACTCAGGTATCCAAAAAAAAGAGTTGGAGTCTAGATAGAAGAGAAGTAACCATAGCTACCCTCGAAGAAGTCAAAGGCAACATCACCAACCTAGTGGGTTGACCATGAAGCATGTACAAGTAAAGGCGGTGGCCCCATAAAGAAGATTCAGTGATTTGGGAAGGTCACTTCCCAAAGTCTTTGCAAGGTTAAAAGCTGAAGGGATCTTGCAGCCATTGCCACCAAGAGAGCTTCCAGATCCACTACCAATGAATTGGAGGTACCATGAGAAATGTGAATTCCATCAAGTGACCGGTCACAAGACTGATGACCACACTCACCTTCACCATGAGATCCAAGATTTGATTGACAAGGGCTAGATTTCTAAGCCAAAAACATATGAGTCCAACACAAAAAGTAACTCATTGCCCAATTACAACCGGGTGCCTCCTTCGTCAACTAACATGATTGGATGAGGCTTGACTGAAGAGCAATTCATGAATTCCTTCAAAGAAAGAAGATCGAGTAGGGCCAAGAGAGACAAAAGAAGAGAGTAGTCTAAGCTAGAACAATCCACCAAAAGGGTGGTCTCAACGAAGAAGCCCAAGGCTAAAGAGCCCAAAGAAGAAGAGCCCAATGAGATTATTGAGAGGATGAAAGACGAACCTGTTCCTTTGACAGCCAAGATTCACAGAAAGGCGGATGGACTAAGATTATAGTAAAAGGGGTCAAACAAAGTTTAGAACCTAAACTTGTGAATCTTAGTGACCAAGAAGAGGAAAAACCATAGGAAGAAGACGTCGAAATGACACCTATCAAGAAGAAATCCACACCATCAAGCTTTTTCGCGAAGAAGTGGATGGCTATAAAAAGGGCTAGAAAAGGCTGGCCACCTAGGAGACTGAAGGTGAAGAAGGGTAATGAAGCTAGAAAAGGGAAGCAACTTAAGAGTCTGAAGAAAATGGAGAGCCTACCTAGAAGATGTAAGGACGTGAGAGTTATGGGATTTGGGATGAAAATCCTAAAGTCAAGACCTTTCCAAACTTTTGGGCTGACTTTAGTAGTGATGAAGAAGAATAGGTAAGAATTAAAGGAGAAACACATGAAGAAGAAACACTCAAGGGTGAGAAAGAGAATGTCGAAAAAGTGATAAGGATTGGTAGATTTTACCATAAGAACGAAAGGGAGAAACCAACTAAGAAGATAGTTGAAAAGGACAAAGAAGTTGCCAAAAAGGAAAAAATCAAAGAGGAAGAGGATCAAGTGATCAAACAGTTAAAGAAGACTCAAGCGAATGCCAGCATTTAGGATTTATTGATATCATCCCGAAAGCATAGAGAAGTCGTGGCAAAGGCTTTGGCCGAAGTAGAAATATCAATGCTACCATTACTAACAAAATATTGGCTGCTTTGACCGGAGGAGCACCTAAAGGGATAAAAGAGAATGGAGTAATCACCTTTACCAATAAGGATCTACCATTTGAAAGGAGGAATCTTAACAAACCATTGATCATCACCATAAAAATTGGTGGAAGACATCTCCTTGTATCATGGTGGATGATAGGTCCGCCATTAATATCGTGACCATGAAGATACTACACAAATATGGTGTCAATGAAGACGAACTCGAGCCTTGTGAGATGGCGATCAGGGCTTACGACGATTCGAAGAGGAGTAACATAGGAATCTTTCAAGCCTTAGTAAAGACTAAGCTAATTGAAGTGATAACAGAATTCATAGTCCTTGACATTCCAGTCACGTTCACTGCCTGGTTAGGACGAGCATGGTTTCATCTATTGGGAGGAGTTTCTTCAACTTTACATTAGAAAATATGACTCAATATGGATAGGGAGATCGTAAACATTCATGTAGTTGCAACTATTGCACTAGCTGCTTTGAGTGTGAAGGTCAAAGAAATACCTTACATGGGTGGCTTTCAAGTAGCCATGATTGATGAAGTCAGCCCAATTGTTGCTTGAATAATGAAGAAATAAGGTTAGTTGCTAGGAACTGGGCTTGGGAGGAAGAGACGTGGATTATCATCCTTTCCAGATTTCAAAGGCCAAACTTCTAGAAGATAGTTGGGCTATGAATTCAAAGGAGAAGAAGAAGACATTGAGCCCAAGAAAGGGAAATTCATCAAATTCATCAAGGCACAATATACGAAGATGTGGGAGCTACTAAACAGTGGGTTTTCAAGGGAATGTTGAAGCCCGAATTTGAGATCTTTAGAGACATCCTTCAAGCAGGAGTCTCCAGAGGGAATGACTTGGTGAGAGAGACGGAAAAGATTACCATCAAAGAGGAGAAGCCTCAAGAACAAGCACCGCCAATAGACCCGTCCATCGACTTAAGATGTATTTGTACCTAACCTCTTTGAAGAAGAGGACATTGTTTATGTTTCAAAGTTAATGAAAAATAATTTTGCTTACCTGTTTGATGTCTTTCTTAATGGTGATATGCACTATAATTTGTATTTCACTAGCATATTTGAAATTCATACCATTCAAACTCATGGCATTAATCTTGGTATAATCGAGAAACCTAAGAACATATGCATTGCACTTGATACAACTCCTAAAGAGAGAGACCAATTTGAAAATTTGTTAAAGAAAAATGAAGAAATCTTTGTTTGGTCCTATGATGACATGCCTGGAATCGACAGAAGCATCGCTGAGCATACAATTCTGACTTATCCATATGTGTAGCCAGTTAAACAGAAACTGAGAAGAATGAGACCAGAATGGGCTTAGAAAATCAAAAAGAAAGTCTCTAAACAAATTGAGGCTAAGTTCTTGAAAGTGGTGAAGTATCTGCATGGTTAGCCAACATCATGCCAGTACCAAAGAAAGATGGAAGGTTATGAATATGTGTGGATTACCGAAACTTAAACAAGGCCTCACCAAAGGATGATTTTCCTTTGCCTCACATTGATGCATTGGTAGATAGCGTTGTCACTAATGTGATGTTCTCTTTTGTAGATGGGTTTTCTCGATACAACCAGATAATGATGGCCAATGAAGATAAGATGAAGACGACCTTCATTACAGAATAGGGAACATATTGCTACAAAGTGATGCCTTTCAGATTGAAGAATGTAGGGGCAATCTACCAACGAATGGCAATAATACTATTCCATGACATTATACATAAGAAGATAGAAGTTTATATGGATAACATGATGGTGAAATCCGAGACTCGAGCGAATCACTTTGAAGCCTTAGACAACTTCCTAGAAAGGAAGAAATACCAGTTACGGTTAAATCCGAAAAAGAATGTCTTTGGTGTTACCTCAGGGAAGTTGTTGGGGTATATAGTTGGCAAGAAATGGATAGAAGTAGATATAGACAAGGTGAAGGCCATTACGGAGATGCTGTCACTTAAGACTGAAAAAGAGATTCAAGGGTTTCTAAAGAAGATCCAGTACATCAGTTGATTTATCGCTAAACTAACAATCGTTTGTGCACTGATCTTTAGGTCTTTAAAGAAGGATCAACTGGTAGAGTGGAATAATTAGTGTGAAGAGGCATTTGAGAGGATTGAGAAGTACTTGCAAAATCCACCGGTTTTGGGACCACTAAAACTTGGAAAGAATTTAATTCTTTACTTGGCTCTGGAAGAAGAGGCCATCGATGCTATGCTGGCACAAGAAGACGAGAAGGGTGTACAGCACACCATCTATTATCTTAGTGAGAAATTGCTACTGTATGAGACAAAGTATAGCTATGTTAAGAAAACATACGTGCCCATGGTTTGGCTTTCAAAAAAATTAAGGCATTATTTTTAGTCTTCCAAAATTAAGGTTGTCTTAAAGGAAAATTCGATTAAGTATCTTTATGAGACACAAGCATTGGTGGGGAAGCTAGCGAGATGGTTAGTATAGTTATCAGAATTTGACATTAAACATGTCACCAAGAAGGTCATGAAAGGAAGAGTAATAGCAAAATTCTTAGCTATGAAATCGGTTGATGACGATGAACCATGGGGGTTAGAATTCCCAGATGAACATTTGAGGGTAATCTCGGTAGTAAGATGGAGAATGTTCTTTGATGGAGTTGTTAATCACAACAGTGCTAGAATAGGAGTCATTCTGGTATCATCGATGGAAGAAGTCATTCCATTCACCAAGAAGTTAGAGTTCAGAGTCAGCAACAATATGGCTGAATATGAAGCATGTGCCTTTAGTTTAGAAGTTGTGATTACCATAGGCATTGATAAAGTCAAAGTGTTGGGAGATTCAAAACTAGTCATCTCTCAAGCCACTGAAGATTGAGATTTATGAGAAGGGAAGCTAAAACCCTACCTTGAACATGGCAGAATATTGATTGGGAGATTCAAGCAATGCACCTTCACCCATCTTCCTAGAAGTGCGAATCAGATGGCTGACACATTGGCTTCATTGGCATTAGTATAGGTAAGGACGTAGGAGTTATTGTTGAGAATAATAGTGATATCATAGGCGTGGGGACCATGTTATATGGAACCCTATGTAACATCAATCGAAGTGGATGAGAAGTCATGGTTCTATGATTTGAATAGATATTTAAAAGAAGGGTTTTACGTAATAAGGTGAACGAGAAGGACAGGGCTGTGTTGCAAAAGTTAGCCCAACAATTTACTTATCATCAAGCGGTGATGTATAAGAGAATGACAGAAGGAATGTAACCAAAGTGTATGGATAAGAAATAAGCAAGGAGACTTATGGAAGAAATCCATAGTGGTATATGTGGGCCACACATGAATGGGTTAGTGCTTGTAAGAAAGATCATGAGGAAAGATTTTTATTGGCTAACTATGGAGACAAGCTGTGTTTGATTTGTGAAGAAGTGTCATCATCAATGTCAGATTAATGGAAATTTGATCCATCAACCACCCTTGGAGCTCCATGGGATGACTGCACTATGGCCCTTTGCTGCATGGGGTATCGACATTATAGATGAAATAAGACCATCAGCCTTGAATGGTCATCCATATGTGGTGGTGGCGATTGACTACTTCACCAAATGGATAGAAGTTGAGTCTTATACTAAGTTTGGGGCAAAGGAGATGGCGAAGTTCATTAAGAAGAATATCACATGCAAATTCAGAGTACCACATCATGTCGTGACTGACAATGGGGTTCATTTTTAGGTAGAAACTAAGCCTTGTTTGAGAAGTACAAAATTGAACACCAAAAGTCGTCTCTGTATCAGCCACAAACCAATGGAGCAATAGAAGTGGCTAATAAAAACATTAAAAAGATGTTGGCCAAGGTGGTACAGACATATAAAGATTGGACAGAGACGTTGTTGTTTATGTTATGGGGTTTATAGAACAATACCCAGAAGCTCAACGGGCATGATGCCCTTCTCATTGGTATATGGTTCAAAAGCAGTCTTACCAATTGAGATAGAAATAAAATCAGTAAGGGTTCTGATGGAGGCAGAAGTTCTTAAAAGGGAATGGACCAACAACAGACATGAGCAATTGGCCTTGATCGATGAGAAAAGAATGAAGGCCAGTTATCACATGCAATTACACCAGAAATGGGTTGCTCGAGCCTTTAACAAAAGAATATAGGCAAAAAAGTTTTAAAAAGGGGAGTTGGTCCTTAAGCAAGCAAGAACAATTGTGTTTAACCCAGGGGGGATGTTCAAGTCCAATTGGAAGGATCCATTCATTATGACAAAGGTCATGTTTGGTAGAGCTGTCATTCCATCATATATGGAAAGGAATGAATTCACTGAACCCATTAATATTGAAAGGCTAAAGAAATATTATGTATATAAAAAAAGGTTAGAGAAAAAAATAATTAATTAGAAAACCAGAAATGGATGATTAGAGACAAGAGTTATCTCATTATGCACATATTGTTCGAAGAACAAAGATTGTACTTTTATTAATGAAATAAAATTGATTGGAACAAATATGCCTTTGGAAATGTCTTATTATTTTGCATAACAACAAAAAGAAAACATCAAACATCTAGGCCAATCAAGAAACTAACAATGTCGTCTCTACCTTTTTGATGGACTATGGATAGGCTCACTGTATTGCTCACGGCACTGCCTAGCTCAAAAATAGGGTCAGGAATAAAAGCCTAAAAGGTCAACCAATCCTTATATCGGTCGTCTGTCTCGAAATCAGGATCACAAAATAGATTCCTCTGAATGGCGCAATGAGCCCAAGAATCTATCACATGCTATAGATAACGAGCAAACAATCTCCTTGGGCCAAAAACAGCCAGTGAATTCACAATCCTTTGCTTTGAACCATACTGTCGACACAACCTGGTAGGATCATAGAATGAACTGTGGGTAAAACCTGTTAGAGGAACACATTCGATATATGTCCCTACTATCGCATATTTCAACCTCCACCATGGACAGTACCAGTAAATCTAGGTATCAAGAATGACTCGAAGCCAGTCAATCTAAGAAGAACGTCTCTCAAACCTCTTCCTCATATGAAGCCAAGGACTATAATGGGAAAATCCTCTTTATGAGGTACTAGAATGGATAATCTCTCTTGTAATCAAAACTTAGAAAAAGAAACAAAGTAAAATAAGAAAAGAACCATGCTAAGTCGAAAACCAGAAAAGGGCTGCTTAGGCAAAAATTATGGCAAGCTCGCTAAGCTGAAAACTCGAAAAGGGCAGTTTGGACAAAAATTAGGGCATGTGATGAACACTTAAATATGTATGTTTAATAAGAGCTTAGTTCATCATATTGTATTAATAAGTGTCATTAAATTCCTCAACTTAAACATATTTGTAGTCTTTGCATCTTTGGAATTAACTTTCTCTTAATTTTGGTTTTATTATAGGTTCAGTAAAATGGGCATAACTCTCTATTTATAGATCAGAATGGTGAAAATCTTAATATTTTGGAAAGATGATTAAATTATCTACAAGATTGTATTTCAGAAGCATCATCATCTCAGTATTTTGACCATATCTCTCAGAATACGTATCCAAATCGTATGAATCAAGCTGTTCTAGAAATCTGAGAGAAATATCTATGACTTTCATGAAGACATATGATTAAAAGTCTCAAAAATTCAATGTCAAAATCGGTGGTCAAAGTCGGTTCACCTAATTACCCCAATTATCAAAGTTGGTGCATCTAATATTTGACAATTATTCCTCTGTAATTTGACAAGTTTGCCCCTGAATGTATCTATAAATAGAGGTGCCTTGTGACCCATTAGGGCATCTTGGCTTTGGTTAGAACATCTTGGCCTTTGCTGGGATCTTGTATTGTGTTTCTCTCGTGTTTTAATGTTATTAATTAATTTTCTTTTTCTTGCATTTTGTGTTCTTTCTCTTATAATGTCTTGCTAATTTCTCTCTTACTAAGATGAAAGGGTGAAACCCTTGATATGAGAGTAAGGATTCTCTAACCTTAATATATGCTTAATAATCATAATCTTATGTTGTTTATATGATTTATATTTATTTTCTTAATCAATCTTGACACCACTCGTAAAGTGGAGGTCTTGATCCATTGTCGACAATCCTTGGCACATCAAATGCTTGGATCCTTTCTAGATGATGTATGGTTCTTCCTTACCGACACGAATCTAGTTAGGAACCTTGATTTGTTGTAGACATATGAAGATTGGCACATTGGATGCTTGAACCCATTTACAAGAAGTGGTATAAATATTGGTAACAAAGCAAATATAATTCATATAACTAAATTGGGTTGTTTATCCTTATTTGAAATATCAAGGGCGGATCTCCTAACCTTAGCTTTCATTATTATTGCGTTGATTTCTCTTGTGTGATTCTCATTTATTGTTTACGAACTTGTTCTTACGTATATTTGTTGATATTATCTTGTCATCTCTTTGAATCATCATATCGTATTTGCTTAGCTTATAATTTGTAACACTTAAATTCCCTTCCTTGTGGATCGACCCCGGTCTTACCGAGTTTATTACTTCAACACTCTTATACTTGGGAGACAATCCTTTTTCGGATGTGTCAAGTTTTTGGCGCCGTTGCCGGGGAAGGTAAAATTTGGCGTACAAAATTGTAAGTATTTTCTTTTCCCATTTCTATTTTTTTTGTATGTGTTCATCTTTTCTCTTCCTATTTTTATTTTTATTTTTCTTGCATGTGTTTATCTTTTCTTTCTTTTTGCGTTAGTTGGTAGAATTGTTAGGAGTCATTCATCATCTTTAAAAACATGCTCATTCCCAACCAAGAACATTAATGGATTGCATAAATCTTGTAAGAACTTGTGCACAATCATGTATAGTCTTCACTCATGATGTAATATATTTCGACCATGAATTGGATTTCATTCAATTCTTACCCCAATTTCATGGCCTAGATGTTGAAAACCCATATTTGCACTTGAGAGAATTTAAAGAGTTCTGCAATACCTATAATGACCTAAATTGTAGCATAAACATCTTTAGATTAAAGCTTTTTCCTTTTTCTTTAAAAGATAAAGCTAAAACATGGCTACAAAATCTTAGGTCAACATCCATTAGCTCATGGGATGAAATGCAACAACAATTTCTTAAAAAATTCTTTCCTCCCTATAGAACAAATTCTCTCAAAAGGCAAATCATCAATTTCACTCAAAAACAAGGAGAGACCTTTTACCAATGTTGGGATAGGTATAACGCATTGCTTAATACTTGTCCTCATCATGGTTTGGAAACATGGAGACTAGTTTTAATTTTCTATGAAGGTCTAACACATCAAGCTAGGCACATGGTAGATTTAATGTGTAATAGACAATTTGAAAACAAAGACCATGATGAAGCCATGGATTACCTAGACTTACTAGCAAAACATGCCCAAAATTGGAATAATGTTGGCACCTATAAGGTCCCAAGAACATCTAGTAGAGGCATTAATAACTTTAGGGAGAATCATGATCTTCATGCTAAATTTACATCCCTAGCTAGAAAAGTCGAGGATTTAGAAATGTGGTCTATGCAAGAAATTATCTGTCACACTTGTAATTCTAGTGATCATCCAACGGATAATTGCCCAAAGGTGCCTACCTTTAGAAAAAGTCTCCATGAGCAAATCAATGATTTAAACACTTTTCAAAGGTCAAATCCTAATACTTACTCACAAAATTGTGGATGGAAAAATCACTTGACTTTTGATTGGAGGAATGATAATCATGCACAATCTTACCAACCTGCCTTTCATTCATATCAAAATTTTCAAAAATCTCATGATCATGTATCTTATAAGGATCTTCAAGAGACAATGTATTCATTCATTACAAAGCAAGAGGCTTTTAATAGTCAAACTACTCAGACTATAGCAAACTTGAATGATGCTCTTGAAGAACTTGCATTTGTACTCGGTATTCATGAGAAAGGTGAGTTTCCATCTCAACTCGAGCCAAACCTCATCAATACACATGTGAGTAATCCAAGTGGCCAACATCTAGACAAAGATTCGGTAAGTACTCTTCACGAAGGTAAGGTTGATAAAGAACATATTCCTAATCTTTATGAGAAAGATGATGAATCAATCTCAAAGGATAAGGAAGAGGTTAATAAGCCTACACCTAACAAAGAAAAGATCAAATGTTCACTTATGCACTCATGTCATCATGCAAAAGAACTTAAACAAAATTTTGACATTAATGAATTTTTCAAGCATGATGAAAATGAGGAAGCTAATAGGACTAAAACTGATGTGGAAGACTATATCCAAAATGAGAATTTTTCAAGTCCTTCAGAAATTGGGTTAACTAGTTCATTTGAACCAGGTATTCAACTAGTGCCCATTGCTTCTAAAGAATTCTCATTACTTGATTTTATACAGGTGAATGAGATTAAGAGTTAGGAGCCATGTTTTGAAAAAAAGCAGGAAGATACATCCACACTCAAGAAGGCGTGCCTCAAAGACAAACAAACTCAATCAGTGGTAATCTCTTCCATTTTCGCAAATAAAGGAGAAAGAAAGGTACCACCTCAATGGCATATTTTTTACCGTGGTAAATTACTTTTGAAGATATTCCTTTTTTTGGCCTTTTTTTTTATTACGATTGTTCAAATTTCATCCGTCTGTGCCATATTTTTATTTTTATTCTTGATTTTTGCTATCATTTCTAGTTTGTTTTTATTTGTATGTTTATTTTAGTTGTGTGTTTTTATTTTATTTCCCAGTCAAGTGGCGGATATGGTACTCCGTGACTTTTAAAGTCGGTTTTTCAGTTCCCTAAAAACTGTTGCTCACCTTGCATTTCTCTCAAATCTGCACAAACATTTTCCCTCTCTTCCTCCAAATGATTTGCTTAAAATTTACAAAGCTCGCGCAGAAAGAGTAAGGATGTTGATGCGTAAGGTATGCCTGTCGAAGTAAGACGGTTAATTGAAGCCAAGGTTCGATTTTCTTATGAATTTTTAGATAATCTTGTTTCTCACATGCCATGTATGGGAAAAGCTCTTACACCAAAAAGCGAAGAGCGAAAAGGTTACAAGTTTATCCCAAATGTGCAAGATGAACTTGTAACCAGCGTTGTCGCTCCTTGGGATATTTGTCTGATAATCGAGAGGATAAACTACAGTTCATCAAGAATGGACTGAGTAGGGAGTCTTTGGATGATATCCGAATGACTCTTGAGACACATTCTTGTGGACTTGTGCAGCGTGAAATTTTTAATTTATGGACATAATTTTGAGATGAGCAGGAACGCTATAGTCTTGGGAATCTGACCCAAAACGATCCTGTTTGCCAGTTTATAAGAAAACTGGATGGGAAGCATATCCCCAACTCATAGAAGGTGTTTAAGTTGTTTCTGGACGTAAAACCAGAGGAAGATGTGAGCTACAGTCACAACTACCTGTACATATGCATGTGTGCCATCATTAATGCCTCATAGCTGTCATTTTGAATTTGTATCTTTTGTTTGACTTATGGTGTCTCATTTCATCATCTTTTTGAGTTTTTATGCATTATTGTCAACTTTTTCAACAAACAACCGAGCTACCTATATAGATGTAATCATTAGCATACCTTTTTGC
The DNA here is from genome assembly GCA_013180625.2 of Boswellia sacra. NCBI lineage: Eukaryota > Viridiplantae > Streptophyta > Magnoliopsida > Sapindales > Burseraceae > Boswellia > Boswellia sacra. Next base: position 117,668 of record SNVD02002385.1, on the reverse strand, counting down.
ACTCCATAAATACCACATCTCTTGTTCTCTTCTTCACACATAGTTAGAGAGTTGCATAAACATGGAGGGAACTTCAAAACGTCGAATCCAAAAGATATGTGTATTCTGTGGATCTCGACCGGGTAAAAGTGAAGAGTTTGTCAAGGCAGCAAATTATCTTGGTAGACTACTGGCTGAAAGAAAGATTCATGTAGTTTATAGGGGAGGTAACCTCGAGTTAATGGGTTGTGTGTCAAGAGCTGCACGTGTAGGAGGTAGTCAAGTTTTAGGAGTTATTCCTAAAGCTTTGGCTATAGAAAGCATTGTTGGAAAAACGGTTGGGCATGAGTTACAAGTCTCCTCTATGCATGAACGCATGGCACATATGCTCATAAATTCAGATGCTTTTATTGCTTTACCAGGTGGCTTTGGTACCCTTGAAAAAAATTTTCAAATTGCCTCTTGGGCCCAATTGAATCTCCATCAAAAACCCATAGGTTTGTTGAATGTTAACAATTTCTTTGATCCTTTAATAAGTTTTGTTGATGCAGCTGTGGAATAAAATTTTATCCCTCATTCGGCGAGACAGATCCTTGTTTCTGCCACTGCTGCTGGTGAGTTACTCGACAAATTACAAGTAGTTGAGTATGAACCTAACCCAGCTAGTACTCAAATTAATTGGTCAGGAGGGCAAAACAAAAAGTGCAAATTGGATCTGAATCTCCGTTTGTAATTTTTTCTTTTCTTGTCTTTTATTTTTAGCATTTTATAAGTCTTTCAGGTCATCTCTCTTGAATAACAGAAGCTTCAGGTAATGTCTCCTATACTTTATTTCTCTACATTTAAACATTGAGGACAATGTTTCATTTGGTTGGGAGGGAAGGATAGTAGACATAAGTATGTTTTTAATTTTCTTTTTCTTGTAAAAAAAAAAGAGTTAGTAATTAGATTCAGAGTGCGGCGTAAGGAGTTCAAATCCTCTTGAGACGCATTCTAGGTCAGGAATGGCAGAGTAAGGAGGACCAGTTTGAACTCTTGAAACCCATTCTAACGAATTTGTCATTTTATTTTGATTTTGTAAACTCATTTTAGCTAACTTGATATTATTTAGTCTTGATTTTTGAATTTTATAACAAGGAGGTCTTATTCATTTCACTTTGAATTATTCAAATCTATGAACTCTCACAACATTATCATTTAATAAACTGTGTGCTTATGTACTCGTTAAGCAAGTATTCATGAACCTTTCTTCACACACACACATACCTTGATGCATGATTGTGGGTGGCGAAATGAAATGTTGCAATATTTGAGTTCTTTTATTTTGTTTAGGATAACAACAAAAGGAAGGGGAAAGTAAAAAAAAAAGGGAAAAAAAGGTTAAGAAAAAAAAGAGCAATTATGGATAAGTTTGGTCTCGTAGCCTCCTTAATTCGAGCAATTAAGCCCGAGGGGTGCCTCAACACCTAATACCCTAAGACCAACTGGTTTGGGAGCTATTGGCCCAAAGCTCGCTATATGGATTAAGGAGAAAGCTTAATGGGATTGAACATTACACTATCCACAAGTTTCTAAGCAAAAATAAAGCATCGACAACCCGAGTCGTTAAGCTCGTAGGGGTGTCTTATGTCACGAGCTTAGAGTTTTGCGCAGCTGCTCGTGCGGCACTTAGGCAACTTGAACCCAAAAGTTGCTAAGTAAGCCTTGTAGTGTGCTTCTCGCTCAAGGAGAAGTTAGGACCGTTGAGCTCGAAGAGCTTTGTAGGCAACAAGAAAAGAGAAAAGAACTTAGAGGCAAGTGTTACAAGTGCAAAAGAGCTTTGTATTACACAAGAGTGCTTGATTACAACTTTGCTTGAATTAGCTTGGATTTTCTGGATTTGTGGGATGCCTTACAAATGAGCCATGGAGGGGTATTTATACTAATCCACCTCCCAAATGAATGGCTGGGATTCAATACATCCAATGGCCACAAATGAGTCCTACCTAAATTAGGTGTGGTAGGTGAACAACTTTTGACTATCTAAATATGGTAGGTGAACCACCTTGATTATGTATTTTTACATGTGATAGTAGTGCATATTTGACTTGCTAGAGTTTCTAGAAAATAGGCTTGGGTTTGCATGGTTTCTAGAAACTGGGCCAAGCCTTGTGCACATATTTGGGCCACTTTAGTAAGCAAATTGGACGGGTCGTGACATCCTCCCCCACTTAATTCCGCGACGCCCTCGTCGCGTCTTTGAAGATGTATCGTCGGTTGAGAGTGAGTGGTCTTGCCTCCATGTCGATGCTTCCTCTTCGCGTGCTTGGATGGCTTCTTGGTTGCCTTCTTTGGTTCCACGATCTTGGGTGGCGTCATGCGGTGAGGTGCTATGGATGGAGGTTTGGCATTGGGCTCTAGCTTTATTTGGTGATCCTCTTGCCTTGGCGGTGCCCTCCTTAGTAGCTTTTGGGTAGTAACATCCTTGTATTTCTCAAGGATGGCCTGGACTTGCCTTAGAATTGGATCCTTGGCAACGGCGGTGTCCTCACCATCTTTTACCTTTCGAACGGTGGCAAGGAAGCTCGGATCATCCTTTATTCCTTGCTTGAGTTGTAGTGCGGACATCATCTTGCTCTCGACTTTGGTTGCATGTTCTGCCATGGCCATGCATGATTGACTCCCATCGAGGATGTTGAGGGAGTTAGATGCTGGTATGGGGAAAGCATGGGCTTGGTCGAAGAACTCCATGCCAAACACTACTTGGAAGTCGTCCATAGAGACGATTGAGAAATCAAGTTTTCCGCTCCATGCACCCAATTGCATTGGTGTCGCTTTGGACACCCCCACTATAGCTTTGGCGGGTGAGTTTACCGCCTTGATGGTACCTCCTCCATTGGTATATTTGAGGCCTAACCGTTTGGCTTCGTCCATGGAGATGAAGTGGTGCGTGGCTCCCGTATCAAGCATCGCACGCACATTCTTGCCGTTGATTGTGGCGCTCACATACATTAGACCCTTTTGAACATAGGTGGGTCTTTCAAGTGCACCAATGGTACGGAGAGAACCCATCTCCGCTTGAGGCTCCTCATTTTGTACGCTCTCATGTTGAGCGGCTAAGGCATTGAGGGCCTTCCTCTTTGGGCAGTCACGTACCCAATGAGGACCATTACATATAAAGCAAGGGTTTTTGGGCTTAGTGGCATCGGACTTACCTTTGTTACGGATGTCGCGCTTGTCCCCTCTAAATGGTTTATGTGCACCACCTTCCCTTCAAGCATGATCCTTCTTAGGGCTCCACTCTCCCCCACTTTTATCGTGGTTGGTCTTCCACTCCTTTGATTGGGATGAGTAGTCGACGAGGGATTCAGCTATGGCTATGGTGTCATCAAGGTTTTGCACGCCACGCCTCTCAAGCTCAACCCTTGCCCAATCTTTTAAACCATCAAGGAAGTAGAAGAGCGAGTCTTTTTCGAAAATACCTTCGATTTCAAGGATGATTGTGGTGAAGTCTTTGATGTATTCGTGAATGGTGCCGCTTTGCTTCAAACGACGGAGGTGACCCCTTGCCTCCTTTTCCACGTTGCTTGGAGAGAAATGCTTCCGTAGCTCTCTCTTGAAGTCCTCCCATGTGCGGAGGATGACGATGGCTTTTCCCGCGTCGCCATACTTACGATGCCACCATAATTGGACTGCATCATGAAGGAAAGTAGGCGCAATGCCTATTCTCGAAGCATCATCATAGGCACCTTTCGCCTCAAAATATTGCTCCAAGCCAAAGAGGAAGTTTTCCACTTCCATGGCGTTGCGAGTGCCATGGTATGTGGCAGGAGTAGGCACTTGCATGTTGGTTAGCCCGCTTGGACTTGAGTAAGAGGGGCTAGCACGTTTGCAACGGTACTTCTCCCATTCCGTGCGTGAGTCCTCCACTTCCGCATGAATTGCCCGCAACTCACGCTCCACAATGCTTCGTAAGCTAGCGAGCTCTCGTGTGAGGTTTTCACTAAATTCGAGTATTGTGGACTTTGTCGCTTGGGTGATCTCTCCATAATCCATCTCTAGGCCTTCGAGACGATCGGAGAGGCCCTCGATAGCATTGTCCATACTCGAGATAGTTTGTTCTATGCTAGCAACACGAGGCTCTAAGGATTCCGAGGAAGGGGCTTTGGACTTATCTCATTTTCCTTGGGGGCGTGGTTGGGGTTGAGGTTGTTTCTCACGTCCACGGACTTGCTCCTCCACATTCATCTCAATGTCAGATGCCATTTGCTCATGTGCTCGAACCGTGCTCTCATACCAACTGTCACGAGCTTAGAGTTTTGCGCAGCTGCTCGTGCGGCACTTAGGCAACTTGAACCCAAAAGTTGCTAAGTAAGCCTTGTAGTGTGCTTCTCGCTCAAGGAGAAGTTAGGACCGTTGAGCTCGAAGAGCTTTGTAGGCAACAAGAAAAGAGAAGAGAACTTAGAGGCAAGTGTTGCAAGTGCAAAAGAGCTTTGTATTACACAAGAGTGCTTGATTACAACTTTTCTTGAATTAGCTTGGATTTTTTGGATTTGTGGGATGCCTTACAAATGAGCCATGGAGGGGTATTTATACTAATCCACCTCCCAAATGAATGGCTAGGATTCAATGCATCCAATGACCACAAATGAGTCCTACCTAAATTAGGTGTGGTAGGTGAACAACTTTTGACTATCTAAATATGGTAGGTGAACCACCTTGACTATGTATTTTTACATGTGATAGTAGTGCATATTTGACTTGCTAGAGTTTCTAGAAAATGGGCTTGGGTTTGCATGGTTTCTAGAAACTGGGCCAAGCCTTGTGCACATATTTGGGCCACTCCAGTAAGCAAATTGGACTGGTCATGACACTTAACACCTAATGCCCTAAGGCCAACTGGTCTGGGAGTCATTAGCCTAAGGCTCGCTACATGGGTTAAAGATGCATTCCTTCAAAAAAAAAAAAGAAAGAAAGAAAAAATATATATATATACATATATAAAATAAATACCCCCTACCTAAGGTTGTTAGCCTTAATAAATATGAGAACCGATATGGCTTCTTTCTAATAAGCCCCATAGTCATGTATTGACTGAGCACAAAACGAAGGTTTATTGACATCTTGACTGAAGGGTACATGAGTCATAAAATTAAAAAAAAAACGGTTAAGAGTTTGTTTATTTGGATAAAATCAAGGAGAGTGCAATAATGACCACCTTGGATGTAAAATTCTATAAATCACTTCTAAATAATAACGCTTTAATTGCTAGGGGCTAGCAATAAGCTGGTTGGGGGGTGTGATGAAAACTTAAATATGTATGTTTAATAAGAGCTTAGTTCATCATATTGTATTAATAAGTGTCATTAAATTCCTCAACTTAAGCATATTTGTAGTCTTTGCATATTTGAAATTAACTTTATCTTAATTTTGGTTTTGTTACAGGTTTAGTAAAATGGGCATAACTCTCTATTTATAGTTTAGAATGGTGCAAATCTTAATGTTTTGGAAAGATGATTAAATTATCTACTAGATTGTATTTCAAAAGCATCATCAAATTCGGGGTCTTAGTGGACCAAAAATGGGCTTGAAGTGAACCCATTGGCAGTTTTGGCCCAGCCTGACCATGCCTCAGTATTTTAACCATATCTCTCAGAATACATATCCAAATCATATGAATCAAGATGTTCTAGAAAGCTGAGAGAAATATCTATGAATTTCATGAAGACATGCAATTAAAATTCTTAAAAATTCAATGTTAAAATCGGTGGTCAAAGTCGGTTCACCTAATTACCCCAATTGTCAAAGTTGGTGCATCTAATATTTGACAATTATTTCCTTGTAATTTGACAAGAGTGCCGTTGAATGTATCTATAAATAGAGGTGCCTTGTGACCTATTAGGGCATCTTGGCTTTGGCTGGAACATCTTGGCCTTTGCTGGGATCTTGTATTGTGTTTCTCTCTTGTTTTAATGTTATTAATGAATTTCCTTTTTCTTGCATTTTGTGTTCTTTCTCTTATAATGTCTTGCTAATTTCTCTCTTGTTAAGGTGAAAGGGTGAAACCCTTGATATGAGAGTAAGGATTCTCTAACCTTAATATGTACTTAATAATCATAATCTTATATTGTTTATATGATTTATATTTATTTTCTTAATCAATCTTGACACTACTCGTAAAGTAGAGGTCTTGATACATTGTCGACAATCCTTGGCACATCAAATGCTTGGATCCTTTCTAGATGTCGTATGGTTCTTCCTTACTGACATGAATCTTGTTAGGAACCTTGATTTGTTGTAGACATATGGAGATTGACAAATTGGATGCTTGAACCCATTTACAAGAAGTGGTATAAATATTGGTAACGAAGCAAATATAATTCATATAACTAAATTGGGTTGTTTATCCTTATTTGAAATATCAAGGGCGGATCTCTTAACCTTAGCTTTCATTATTATTACGTTGATTTCTCTTGTGTGATTCTCATTTATTGTTTACGAACTTGTTCTTACCTATATTTGTTGATATTATCTTGTCATCTCTTCGAATCATCATATCGTATTTGCTTAGCTTATAATTTGTAACGCTTAAATTCCCTTCCTTGTGGATCGACCCCGGTCTTACCGGGTTTATTACTTTGACACTCCTATACTTGGAAGACAATCCTTTTTCGGATGTGTCAGCATGAGAAAAAAAGAAGAGACCGCTGAGTTAAAAACCCAAAAAGGACAGCTCAGGCAAAAGTTAGGACAAGCTCGCTAAGTCGAAAACCCGAAAAAGGGCGGCTTAGACAAAGTTAGAGCTTTAAAAGAAAAACGGGGGGAATGGAAATGAAATGAGATGAATCACGTAAGAAGAACCTAAAGAAGCAGAAGACTACCACCAAACTGCTGACTTGGTTCAACCTTAACTAGGACCAGTCTGATCAATGCCTCGGCTAGAATCGAGGGAATGGCTATGAAGCTGAGACCTATCTGAGGAATTACAGTCACAAGATGTGGATCTCTAAGATCATCCAGTGAGTCTAGTAGAAATTTTTCAAAGAGGAAGAACTGAAAAAGGCGAAGCCAGTTAGATGAAGTCCTGTCCATCATTCTGATCAAAGGCATGATAGAAGATAATGTCATTCTACCACCCTTGGTATGAATGCCTATGGTAGATGTCGGGAAATCAAAGAAGTGGACAAGATCAGATACTGATGGTGTGTGGATAGTGGGAAGAATAAGGCTTTCAGAGCTGGACGAGTGATGACGGAGTATGGCTGAGAATTCCTCATACATAGGGTAAAGTTCCTGCCCATTGAAGTGGAAGACATGATCGTGAGAATCCTAGAAGGTTGTATAGTTATTCAAAAAAGGAATTTCGAGCTTGACACGACGAAGGAACTTTAGATAATAAAGGTCATCAGACTCGAGTCTTTTCCAATCCTCATCCCTCAGAGGCTTTAGAAAGGACTAGAAGATTTGAAAGGAAGCTTCAGACATGTTTAATGATTCGAAGAGATGAAACAGAAGTAAGAGAAGTGAGAGAAAAGGCACAAAGAAGTAGTAAGGAGGAGCACTTAAATAGTGCGTAAATCAAGATAAAAAAGGTAGGGGAACTGTTGGTTAGCCATCTAACTATCGGTCGATTATTGCATGATGACCGACCAGCTATCAAATAGCCGCCCGGCTGTCAGACAGTGCCCAATAGTCTGATGGCCAGCAGCGGCCATTAGGGCTAAAATAGCCCGTTCTCGCATGATCCTTAGACTTTCGAAACACGTACCAATAGACAGTTTTGAGCGTGTGACTTTCAGATCTTGTAGTTCTATTCAGGATTGAATGAATGATGATGTGGAAACAAATTTGAATAAATTCGGATGTAAATTTAGTGCAATTCATAAAATATATGGAAATAGAAATAGAAAATTTCCATTTCTGCAAATTGTTTACATTAATTATACATCATAAAATTTCGTACGTGAAAGCAAAATGAACAAAGAAAAATCCTGATAAAAGCTAGCGATGATAGTCTTCACTAATCACCATCATTGTCAATATCAAAAAAGAAAGCAGTGACCTGAGCCTGAAGATGCTCCACCTCGCACTGTAGATGAGTAACTTCTTGATGACCCATTTGACCAAGCAAGAGAATCATAGTTAGAAAAACTATTAAGGTAGAAATCATTCACACACGAAGTATAGAAGGATATTTTACCTAATACTGATGAGACATCTATAAGACATATCCATGAGAGGTGGCTTGCATGCAAAAAACCGCTCCATGGAAGATTGTGGCACCTACATTACATCGCATTTCTATTACTGATAAATGACAGAGAATTTGAGAAATAATCAATCAGAAACTTACCAAATTGATGTCCTATGGAATAAAGGGGACGGGCATGTTCAAATCCTCGATCATCACGTGATTGTGGATCAACCCATTGTCATCCTGCGTGTAGATGACGTTACTGGGGTAAGCCTAAAGGTCACTAATCACATGACCGACTAGAGCAGTCAAGGCAGCCAAAGAAGCTAGAGGAGGAGGTGATTATTGAATCACTGTAGAAAAGGAAGCAAATGTGCCAATTCCTAAAGAGGAGGCTTTCGATCTCTTCCCATGATGAGTGAAAGAACTACTAGAGCGACTAGACACCGTTGGAGGATAAGAATTGTTATAACCAGATCGGCTAGGCTAGTATGCAACAGGGTGGCTCGAGCCCAGTCGATGTAAGGAGTCGTCATCAATGGGAACTCGATGGCACTCAAATGAATACCAATCATATAGTCTAATACCTCTGGCTCCATGGCCAAGTCAACAAAATCTATCATTAGAACCGATGGTGAAGGAGGAATCAAACGACGTGTCGAGCCCTCGAACCAATCCCACACTCGATCACCTATATACCACATCATGTTGTTCACACAAGGAAGGATGATGTGCTAAAAGTTGTAAGGGGAATGATGAACACTTAAATACGTATGGTTAATAAGAGTTTAGTTCATCATATTGCATTAATAGTGTCATTAAATTCCTCAACTTAAGCATATTTGTAGTCTTTGCATCTTTGGAATTAACTTTCTCCTAATTTTGGTTTTGTTAAAGGTTTCGTAAAATGGGCATAACTTTCTATTTATAGATTAGAATGGTGCAAATCTTAATGTTTTGGAAAGATGATTAATTATCTACAAGATTGTATTTCACAAGCGTCATCAAATTCGGACTTTTAGTGGACCAAAAATGGGCTTGAAGTGACCCATCTGTAGTTTCAGCCCAGCCTGACCATGCCTCAGTATTTTGACCATATCCCTCAAGATACGTATCCAAATTATATGAATCAAGATGTTCTAGAAAGCTGAGAGAAATATCTACTACTTTCATGAAGACATGTTATTAAAATTCTCAATAATTCAATGTCAAAATCGGTGGTCAAATTCGGTTCACCTAATTACCCCAATTATCAAAGTTGGTGCATCTAATATTTGACAATTATTCCTTTGTAATTTGACAAGTTTGCCCCTGAATGTATCTGTAAATAGAGGTGCCTTGTGACCTATTGAGGCATCTTGGCCTTGGCTGGGATCTCTTGTTATTGTGATTTTCTCTTTTGTGTTTTAATATTATTAATGAATTTTCTTTTTCTTGCAATTTGTTTTCTTTTTTTTATAATGTCTTGCTAAATTATCTCTTGCTAAGGTGAAATGGTGAAACCCTTGATATGAGAATAAGGATTTTCTAACCCTTTGATATGTGCTTAATAATTATAATCTTGTGTTGCTTATTTTATATGATTTATATTTATTTTCTTAATCAATCTTGACACCACTCTTAAAGTGGAGGTCTTGATCCATTGTCGATAATCCTTGGCACATCAAATGTTTGGATCCTTTCTAGATTTCGTATGGCTCTTCCTTACCGACACGAATCTAGTTAGGAACCTTGATTTGTTGTAGACATATGGTGATTGACACATTGGATGCTTGAACCCATTTACAAGACGTGGTATAAATATTGGTAACGAACAAATATAATTCATATAACTAAAATGGGCTACTTATCCTTATTTGATATATCAAAGGTGGATCCCCTAACCTTAACTTTCATTATTATTGTGTTAATTTCTCTTGTATTTTAATTATTCTCATTTATTGTTTATGAACTTGTTCTTTACTTATATTTGTTGATATTATCTTGCCATCTCTTTGAATCATCCATATCATATTTGCATAATTTATAGTTTATTGTGGATCGACCCCGGTCTCACCGAGTTTATTACTTCGACACTCCTATACTTGGGAGACAATCCTTTTTCGGATGTATCAAGTTTTTAGCGCCGTTGCTGAAAAAGGTAAAAATTAGCGTGCAAAATTGTGAGTATTCTCTTTTCTCATTTTAGATCTTAGTTTTTTTCTTTATCGTGTGTTCATTTTTCTTCTCTTTTCTTTTTTCTTTCTTGCATGAAAATTTGGTCATGAACATCTAGTGGTAGACTTGTTAGAAATACATCATCTTCCTTAGAAAACATGGCCGAAAATCTAGTGGAGAGGTTCACGGATGAAGGGGACAATCATTCCCAAAAAAATGATCAAAACCAACCAAGAACCCTCAGAGATTACATGAATCCAATAAGGACTAGTGCACCATCTTGTGTTGTTTCTCCTCCCGATTCAGTCCATTTCAATTTCAAACCAAGTTTTGTTCGACTTTGACCCACCTTTCATGGCCTTGATATGGAGAACCCATATTCGCACTTAAAAATCTTTAAAGAGGTGTGTAACTCCTATAGTGACCCAAATTGTAGCATAAACACCATTAGATTAAAGCTTTTTCCTTTTTCTTTAAAAGATAAAGCTAGAACATGGCTACAAAATTTGAGGTCGAATTCCATCAGTTCATGGGATGAGATGAAACAACAATTTTTTAAAAAAATTTTTCCTACCCATAGAACAAATTCTCTTAAAAGACAAATTTCCAATTTCACTCAAAAACAAGGGCAAACCCTTTACCAATGTTGGGATAGGTATAAGGAACTACTTAACACCTGTCATCACCATGGTTTTGAAACTTGGAGAATAATTGTACACTTTTATGAAGGGTTAACACCTCAAGATAGGCAACTAGTAGAATTAATGTGTAATAGAGAATTTGGAGATAAAGACCCTGAGGAAGCAATTGACTACTCAGATTCCTTGGCAGACAAGGCTCAAAATTAGGACATTGCTGGCACCTATGAGGTACCAAGCAAGGCCCCAACCTCGACATCCAATAGAGGCATTTACAACCTTGGGGAAGACCATGACCTTCAAGCCAAATATGCATCCCTAGCTAGAAAAGTCGAGGCTTTAGAAATGAAAAAGAGTGGTCAATTGAATTCTATTCAAGAAATTGTCTGTCACATTTGTAATGATAATGACCATTCTACTGATGATTGCCCAACTTTGCCTGCCTTTAGGAAATGTCTCCATGAACAAGCCAATGCCTTGAACACTTTCAAAAGGCCAAATCACAATCCATACTCACAAACCTACAATCCTAGTTGGAGAAATCATCCAACTTTTAGTTGGAAAAATGACAATCATGCACAATCTTCATAAGTCCCTTGTCAAACACGTCAAAATTTTCAAAATTCTCATGATCATGCATGTGCTCCTCCTAGGAATGACCTTGAAGAAACATTACATTCATTCATTACAAAGCAAGAGACTTTAAATAGTCAAACTGCTCAAACATTAGCAAATTTGTCAGACACTCTTGCAAAATTTGCATCTACATTTAGCATCCAAGAGAAAGGGAAATTTCCGTCTCAAACATTGCAAAACCCCGAAGATCAATCTAACTTAAATGCAGAGAGTTCAAGTAACCATTATTTTGACCAAGCCAAATCAGTCATGACCCTTCGCAATGGTAAGGTTGTTGAAAAACACATTCCTAACCCTTATGAGAAAGAAGAAGAATCGCTCTCTGAAGGGCAGAAAAAGGTTGCCAAACCAACACCTAGCGAAGAAGAAACCAAATCCTCATCTGTGCCTCCATTTCCTCAAGCATTGGCCATACAAAAGAAGCCAACTCACAATTCTGAAATCTTTGAAATTTTCAAATAGGTAAAGGTCAACATTCCCTTGCTAGATGTGATCAAATAGGTACCTTCTTATGCAAAATTTTTGAAAGACTTGTGCACTATGAAAAGGAAATTGAATGTGAAAAAGAAGGCCTTTCTAGCTAAGCAAGTAAGTGCTATTCCTCAAAACAATAATACAGTGAACTATAAGGATCCAGGTTGTCCTACAATTTCATGTGTTATTGGAGACCATAAAATTGAACAAGCTTTACTTGATCATGGTGCTAGTGTGAATTTGCTTCTATACTCAGTTTTTCAGAAACTCAATCTAGGTGAGTTACAACCGACTTCTGTGACTCTTTTGCTTGCTGATAGATCAGTTAAAGTGCCAAGAGGAGTACTAGAAGATGTGTTAGTTCAAGTTGATAAATTCATTTATCCAGTAAATTTTATCACCTTGGACACACAACCAATGGAAGTATGTAATTCAATTCCTATTATTTTAGGGCGTCCATTTCTAGCTACCTCTAATGCTTTGATTAATTGCAAGAATGGAGTCATGAAGCTATCATTTGGGAACATGACATTGGAACTTAATGTTCTTAATATGTGTAAACAACCACATGAAGAAGATGATGAAATTGAGGAGGCCAATATGATTGAAGCTATTGTGGAAGACCATATCCAAAAAGGGAGTTCTTCTGACCCTTTAGAAACCTGTTTAGTCAATTCATTAGAATCAAGTATGGAACTAGAGCCTGATCTTTCTGATATATGTTCTTTACTAGATTGTGCACAAGTAATGGAAAAAGGCTCAAAACCAAGATTCAAAGAATTGGGGCAAATGAATGAAAGCAAGGAAGAGGAAGCTCCCAAGTTAGAGTTGAAACCCTTACCTGACGGACTAAAATATGCATATTTTGGGGAGAATCAGACATATCCAGTGGTAATTTCTTCATCCCTCACAAGCGAGCAACAAGGTAAGTTGATACACGTACTTAAAAGGCATAAAAATGCAATCGGATGGACTTTGAAAGATATAAAAGGCATTAACCCTTTAATTTGCACACATAGAATACATTTAGAGGAAAATGCCAAAACATCCCAACAACCTCAAAGGAGATTAAATCCCCACATGAAAGAGGTCATCAGGGTTGAAGTTCTCAAACTACTTGATGTGGGAATTATCTACCCTATTTATGATAGTAAATGGGTAAGCCCAACACAAGTAGTACCTAAGAAATCTGGCATTTCAGTACTCAAAAATGAAAAGGGTGAATTATTGCCAACTCGAGTCTCATCTAGTTGGAGGATGTGCATTGATTATAGAAAATTAAATGCTATCACCAAAAGAGACCATTTTTCCTTACCATTCCTTAACCAAATTTTTGAAAGAGTAGCAGGGCACTCCTACTACTGCTTTCTTGATGGATACTCAGGCTATTATCAAATTCCCATTGCACTCGAAGACCAAGAAAAGACCACATTCATGTGTCCCATCAGCACTTTTGTATTTAGGAGAATGCCTTTTGGACTTTGTAATGCCCCAGCCACTTTTCAAAGATGCATGTTAAGCATTTTCAGTGACATGGTTGACCATTGTTTAGAAGTTTTCATGGATGATTTAACTGTCTTTGGAAACTCGTTTGATAATTGTCTTGAAAACTTAGAAAAAGTCTTAAAAAGATGTGAAGAAAAAGGTCTTATTTTGAATTGGGAAAAATGTCATTACGTGGTCACTTCAGGAATTGTCTTAGATCATATGGTGTCTTCTAAGGGAATTGAAGTGGACAAAGCAAAAGTGGAATTAATTTCCCATTTGCCTCCACCAAAAACAATCAAAGAGGTTCGTTCATTCTTAGGACATGCTGGATTTTATAGGAGGTTCATAAGAAATTTCAGTGCTATATCTAAACCTCTTTGTAGCCTCTTAATAAAAGACACTTCTTTTGAATGGACTCAAAAATGCCGAAATGCCTTTGATAAGTTAATTGGACTTTTAACAACTACTCCAATTATGCAATCTTTCAATTGGTCCTTGCCTTTTGAATTGATGTGTGATGCAAGTGATTATGTCGTTGGTGCTGTCTTAGGACAAATAAAAGAAGGTAAGCCTTATGTGATATACTATGCAAGTAGGACTTTAAATGATGCAGAAATGAATTACACAATAACTGAAAAAGAACTACTTGCAGTAGTATTTGCATTAGACAAATTCTGATCTTATTTAATTGGTTCTCCAACAATTGTTTACATTGACCATTCAGCTGTGAGTTATTTAATGTCTAAACAGGATGCAAAACCTAGATTGATACGGTGGATCTTATTGCTCCAAGAATTCAACATCACAATAAAGGATAAGAAAGGAGCCGAAAATGTCTTTGCAGATCATCTTTCAAGACTACGACAGAGACATTAATTGAAACTTCACCTATCAATGATTCTTTTCCTGATGAATTTTTTTTTTCCGTTGCTGCTATACCTTGGTTTGCTAACATTGTAAATTTCCTTACAATAGGAAAAATGCCACCTCATTGGAATGCTCAAGATAAAAGGAACTTTTTGACCGAGGTGAAAAATTTTTATTGGGATGACCCATATCTGTTCAAATATTGTTCAGACCAAATAATTAGAAGATGCACACCTGACAATGAGGTAAGTAGTATCATTAATTTTTGTCATTCTGAAGTATGTGGAGGACATTTTTCATCTAAAAAAACAGCTGCTTAAATCTTGCAATGTGGATTTTATTGGCCCACCTTATTTAAGGATGCACATGCATTTTGCAAAACTTATGAAAATTGTCAAGAATTGGGATCCATTTCAAAATAAAACATGATGCCTTTGAATCCCATTCTTGTTGTTGAAATCTTTGACTGTTAGGGTATTGATTTTATGGGACCTTTTCCACCATCATTTGGTTTTGTGTACATTCTTGTTGCAGTAGACTATGTTTTAAAATAGGTCGAGGCAATTTCATGTCGAAACAATGATCACAAAACAGTTATCAAATTCTTGAAAGAGAATATCTTGTGTAGATTTGGAATTCCTCAAGCCATTATTAGTGATGGGGGTACACATTTTTGTAATAAACCATTTGAAACTTTAATTAAGAAGTATGGAATAACCCATAAAATTTCTACACCTTATCACATGCAAACAAGTGAACAAGTTGAATTAGCTAATAGGGAGATCAAACAGATCTTAGAAAAAACGGTTAACCCAAATTGTAAAGATTGGTCGTTAAGACTTAATAATGCACTTTGGGCTTACCGAACTGCTTTCAAAACATCTTTGGGAATGTCTCCTTATAGATTAGTTTATGGAAAACCTTGCCACTTGCCTGTGGAAATTGAACATAAAGCTTATTGGGCCATTAAAACATTTAACACAAATTTGAATGATGCTTGCAAGTTACGTAAACTCCAACTAAGTGAACTTGAAGAAATCAGGAACGAGGCTTATGAAAATTCTAAAATCTACAAAGAAAAAATGAAGGTTTTTCATGACAAATTCATTGTTAGAAAATCTTTTAAACCTTCACAAAAAGTTATTTTGTATGATTCAAGATTGCACTTAGTTCCTAGTAAACTTCTATCTCGTTGGACTGGGTCTTTCATTGTTAAAAATCTTTTCCCTCATGGAGCAGTTGAAATTGAGAACCCAAAGATAGTAATGTGTTTAAAGTTAATGGACAACGGTTAAAACCATTCTTTGAAAATTTTGACCAAAATAAAGAGTCCATTGCTTTAATCGATCCCTTTTAAGGATTGATTTTTCCCAGTCAAATGGCAGATACGGTACTCTATGGCTTTTAAAGTCGGTTTTTCAGTTCCCTAAAAACTGTTGCTCACCTTGCATTCATTTTCTTTTCTTCTCTCTCATTTTCCTCACATGGATACCATTCTCTCAAATCTGCACAAACATTTTCCCTCTCTTCCTCAAAATGATTTGCTTAGAATTTACAAAGCTCGCGTATAAAGACTAAGGATGTTGATGTGCAAGGGTATTCCTGCTGATGTAAGATGGTTAATTGAAGCCAAGGTTCAATTTTCTTATGAGTTTTCAGATAATCTTGTTTTTTACATGCTAGGTTTAGGAAAAAGCTCTTACGCCAAAAAGCGAAGAGCAAAAATGTTACAAGTTTGTCACAAATGTGCAAGATGGACTTATAACCAGCGTTGCCACTCCTTGGGATATTTGTCTAATAATCGAGAGGATAAACTATAGTTCATCAAGAATGGACTGAGTAGGGAGTCTTTGGATGATATCCGATTGACTCTTGAGACGCATTCTTGTGGACTTGTGCAGTGTGAAATTTTGAAATTGTGGACACAATTCTGAGATGAGCAGGAACGCTATAGTCTTGGGAATCTGACTCAAAATGATCCTATTTGCCAGTTTATAAGAAAACTGGATGGGAAGCATATCCCCAACTTATAGAAGGTGTTTCTGGACGTAAAACCAGAGGAAGATGTGAGCCACAGTCACAACTACTTGTACTTATGCATGTGTGCCATCATTTTTTAATTTTAATGCCTTATAGTTTTCATTTTTTAATTTGTATCTTTTGTTTGACTTGTACATTTATGGTGTCTTATTTCAACATCTGTTTTGAATTTCTAGGAATTATTGTCAAACTTTTTCAATAAATAGTCGAGCTACCTATATAGATATCATCATTAGAATACCTTTTTGTACTCCATAAATATCACATCTATTGTTCTCTTCTTCACACATAGTTAGAGAGTTGCATAGACATTGAGGGAACCTCAAAACGTCGAATCCAAAAGATATGTGTATTCTATGGATCTCGACCTGGAAAAAGTGAAGAGTTTGTAGCAGTAGCAAATTATCTTGGTAGGCTATTAGCCGAAAGAAAGATTCATGTGGTTTGTGGGGGAGGTAGCCTCGGGTTAATGGGTTGTGTGTCAATAGCTGCACTCATAGGAGGCAGTCAAGTTTTAGATATTATTCCTAAAGCTTTGGCTGTAGAAAGCATCGTTGAAAAAACGGTTGGGAAGGAGTTACAGGTCTCCTCTATGCATGAACGCATGGCATATATGCTTATCAATTCATATGCCTTTATTGCTTTACCAGATGGCTTTGGTACTCTCGAAGGAATTTTTCAAATTGCCTCTTGGGCCCAACTAGATCTCCATAAAAAACCCATAGGTTTGTTGAATGTTAAAAATTTCTTTGATCCTTTGATAAGTTTTGTTGATGCAGCTGTAGAACAGAATTTTATCTCTCATTCGGTGTGACAGATCCTTGTTTCTACCGCTTCTGCTAGTGAGTTACTTGACAAATTACAAGCAGTCGAGTATGAACCTAACCCAACTATAACTCAAATTAATTGGTCAGGGGGACAAAACAAAAAGTGCAAATTGGATCTGAATCTCCGTATGTAATTTTTCTTGTCTTTTATTTTAGCATTTTATTTTAAGTGTCTTTCAGGTTGTCTCTCTTGAATAACAGAAGCTTCAGGTAATGTCTCTTATATTTTATCTCTCTACATTTAAACATTAAGGACAATGTTTCATTTAGTTGGGGGGGAGGGATAGTAGACATAAGTGTGTCTTGAATTTTCTTTTTCTTGCAAAACAAAAAAAACGAGTTAGTAATTAGATTCAGAGTGCGGTGTAAGGAGTTCAAATCCTCTTGAGACGCATTCTAGGTCAAGAGTGGTAGAGTAGGGAGGGCCAGTTTGAACTCCTGAAGCACACTCCAACCAATTAGTCATTTTGTTTTGATTTTGCATTTTTGAAGACTCATTTTAGCTAACTTGATATTATTAAGTTTTGATTTTTGAATTTTATAACAAGGAGGTCTTATTCATTTCACTTTGAATTATTCAAATCTATGAACTCTCACAACCTTATCATTCAATAAATTTTGTGCTTATGTACTCGTTAAGCAAGTATTCATGAACCTTTCTTCACAGACACACATACCTTGATGCATGATTTTGGGTGGCGAAATGAAATGTTGTAATATTTGAGTTCTTTTATTTTATGTAGGATAACAACATAAGGAAGCGGAAAGTTCAAAAGAAATTATGAAAGCAAAAAAAAAAAAAAAGAGCAATTGTGGATAAGTTTGGTCTCGTAGCCTCCGTAATCCGAGCAATTAAGCCGGAGGAGTGCCTTAACACCAAATACCCTAAGACCAACTGGTTTGGGAGCTATTGGCCCAAAGCTCGTTACATGGATTAAGGAGAAAGCTTAATAGGATTGAACATTGCACTATCCACAAGTTTCTAAGCAAAAATAAAGCATCGGCAACACAAGTTGTTAAGCTCGTAGGGGTGTCTTAACACCTAATGCTCTAAGGCCAACTGGTCTGGGAGTCATTAGCCTAAGGCTCGCTACATGGGTTAAAGATGCATTCTTTCAAAAAAGAAAAAAAAAAGAAGAAAAAGAATATATATATATATATATATATATATATATATATATATATATATATGCACACAAAAATAATGATGAATGAATGCCCCTGCCTAAGGTTGTTAGCCTTAACAAATATCAGAACCGATATAGCTTCTTTCTAATAAGCCCCATAGTCATGTGTCGACTGAGCACACAAAGAAGGCTTGTTAATATCTTGACTGAAAGGTACATGAGTTATTTAAAAAAAATGGTTGAAAGTTTGTTTATTTGGATAAAATAAAGGAGATTGCAATAATGACCACTTTGGATGTAAAATTCTGAAAATCACTTCTAAATAATAACGCTTTAATTGCTAAGGACTAGCAATAAGCTGGTTGGCGGGTGTGATGAACACTTAAATATGTATACTTAATAAGAGTTTAGTTCATCATATTGCATTAATAGTGTCATTAAATTCCTCAACTTAAGCATATTCGTAGTCTTCGCATCTTTGGAATTAACTTTCTCTTAATTTTGGTTTTATTACAAGTTCGGTAAAATGGATATAACCTTCTATTTATGGATCAGAATGGTGCAAATCTTAATATTTTGAAAAGCTGATTAAATTATCTACAAGATTGCATTTCATAAGCATCATCAAATTCGGGCTCTTAGTGGACTAAAAATGGGCTTGAAGTGAACCCATCTGCAGTTTCGGTCCAGCCTGAACATGCCTCAGTATTTTGACTATATCTCTCAAGATATATCCAAATCGTATGAATCAAGATGTTCTAGAAATCTGAGAGACATATCTATGACTTTTATGAAGGCATGTGATTAAAATTCTCAATAATTCAATGTCAACATTGGTGGTTAAATTCGGTTCACCTAATTACCCCAATTATCAAAGATGGTGCATCTAATATTTGACAATTATTCCTTTGTAATTTGACAAGTTTGCCCCTGAATGTATCTACAAATAGAGGTGCCTTATCACCTATTAGGGTATCTTGGCCTTGGCTGGGATCTCTTGTTATTGTGATTTTCTCTCTTGTGTTTTAATGTTATTAATGAATTTTCTTTCTCTTGCAATTTGCTTTCTTTCTTTTATAATGTATTACTAAATTATCTCTTGCTAAGGTGAAAGGGTGAAACCCTTGATATGAGAATAAGGATTTTTTAACCCTTTGATATGTGCTTAATAATTATAATCTTGTGTTGCTTATTTTATATGATTTATATTTATTTTCTTAATCAATCTTGACACCACTCATAAAGTGGAGGTCTTGATCCATTGTCGACAATCCTTGGCACATCAAATGCTTGGATCCTTTCTAGATGTCGTATGGTTCTTCTTTACCGACACAAATCTAGTTAGGAACCTTGATTTGTTATAGACATATGGCGATTGGCATATTGGATGCTTGAACCCATTTACAAGACGTGGTATAAATATTGGTAACGAACAAATATAATTCATATAACTAAAATGGGCTACTTATCCTTATTTGATATATCAAAGGTGGATCTCCTAACCCTAGTTTTCATTATTATTGTGTTAATTTCTCTTGTATCTTAATTATTCTCATTTATTGTTTATGAACTTGTTCTTTACTTATATTTGTTGATATTATCTTGCCATCTCTTTGAATCATCCATATCATATTTACTTACTTTATAGTTTATAGCGCTAAAACTCTTTCCTTGTGGATCAACCCCGGTCTCACCGAGTTTATTACTTTGACACTCCTATACTTGGGAGACAATCCTTTTTCGGATGTGTCAGGGAACCGACTCTCAAAGCTGTGAACTAGTTCTCCTCGGGTCCCCACCACTCAAAATGAATCTGCAAAGAACAAGGACGCATGGTAAGAATATGATATAAAAGAAATACTGAATAAATGTCTTTTTACCTTGTCCCAGGTCAGCATATGAATATAATCACGAAAGAAGTCAAGCTCGTGAGATCTCTCAAGCTTTGTACGATGTGCAATCCACCTCTTCATCTGAGGGAAGGAAGAATCCTTACAAGCAGGAAGAGAAGATGGCAGAACTCCTAACTTGTATGCCCACATCTATCATGAAGGGTACAAAATTAGAAATGGAAGTCATACAGATAGGGCACGAAGGTGTAGGGAAGAAAGAAGGTACCTTAATAAGTGTAACAAATCCAGGAACCCTAACAACTCCTCGTGAGGCTCGATCTAAACCAAAATACAGCTGACCGAGAGCAGCATAGCCCCAGTCAAAATCCTCACTCGATCAAGGTCCTGGAGGGCAAGAAGTAAAGTCAAAGTAGTGGTGTTCGATGGATTGGCAAAAAGTGTTGCACCTAATAAATAGACAATGGAGCTGTGAGCATACTGGGCCAGTTCAACTAGAGTTAGCTTGGACATTCATTTCTAATATTTATAAAAAAGAGCATATCGAATGGCGACCTTGCTCTTAACGTGCACGTCACACCCCAAGAGGTCTCATATCAGCTTCTGTTGATCCCTGAAATCCATGATACAGGCATTAATGGGAATCGCTCGCCACTACATGGAAGGCTAGTCAAGACATCAATGTCCAAAGGCATAATCGTCATCTCACTGATCAAAAGATGGAATCTTTGGGCCGTATCCATCCATCTCTCACACAAAACGGCTAATGCCTGATGATTGGTATATCGCTGAGCACGCGGGAGACAAGCGATCAACTCATAGAAGCCAATATCGGCAATGCTACTCCTAACTACATCATTCTCTATCTCTAAGAACCAACTGTGGGCTCCAAAAAATGTCCCACACATCCTATTCTCATGATAGTCCTAACACAAGAAATTGAAGTCTCTATGTGAATTCAAGCCTAAACAAATCCGAAGAAAATAGTAAAGCAAAGAATGAAGAAACTGCGTACCAGATTGATTATATGAGAAGCCACGTCCTAAACAACCGACACCTCTTGGTCTCTCAGAAAGCCCTCAATGTCAATTTCCAGATTCAATCAGTCTTGTTTAGGTCAATGTGGACTGGATGACCAGCCATTAGAAAGAAGAAGTTGAGACAAATAGGTGGAAAGAAACTAGGAGTGAATCAGATGAAAAACAAAGAAGTTACACACAAATAACAATGCGAAGTAATTAGTGGGCTTTATAAAAGCCCTCAACCGCCGGCTGGCAATCAGACAACTGAGTGGTTGTTAACCAACCATTAAGTGATGATCAGATAGCTGGGCAGCTAGTAGATAGTCGACTGGCCATCCCTCTAATGAAAGGCAAAAACAGGAAAGAGAAAAGAAAGAAGAAAGAGAGAGAAGAAAAAAGAAAAAAGAAAAAGAATAGAGAAAAAGGGAGAGAAAGAAGAGAGGGAAAGAGAGAAGAGAAAAAGAGAAAAGAGAAAGGAGAGAAGAGAGAAAAAAAGAAAAGAAGAGAGAAGAGAGAAAAAGAAGAAAAGAAGAATAGAAAAAGAAAGAAGAGAAAGAGGAATTCCTCATTGACCTTAAGACACTCTGAACGGAATTGGTGACAACTGCTCGACCATGGCAATAGTTTAACAACTCACAAGGAAAGAAGAACAACCTCAATCGATAGAATCTTTGACCGGAATCACATGAAAGAATTGCTCCAAAGACTAGAAGGCAATTTGATGAGGAACACACTGAACAAGGTAAAGAATTTTTTATTAATTTTACATGATGTTTGAATCTTATAGGAAATTGCAAGGACAAAGGAAAGATCCCCAATAAGTCAGATAATGAACAACATGATGTTAGAAATCAAAAAATTTCCCTAATAGACCAGAAGAAATTAATAATCTAAGCAAGAATACTCAAAAGAAGGGCATGAAACCCAATGAATGCAAAATCTGAAGAGATCAAGAAGAGAATGAAGAATACTTAGCCCAAGGCACGAAAAATGAGACAGTCTAAAGGCCGCGAAGAAGTGCATGATGGAAGTTCTTCCAGTAGGCATGCATTAGAGGGAAACCCTAAGAAGTAGGTATACTTAAGAGTATTTTAAGCCCTTACAATAGGCACAAGCCCTAAGAAGATGTGCATTGAAGAGTGTTGAAAACCTTAGGAAGTAGGTGCACTGAAGACTGTTTTAAGCCTTTAGAATATGCACAAGCCCTAAGAAGAGGCATACTACAGAGTATTGAAAACCCTAGAAAGTAAGTACACTTAAAGAGTGTTTTACACCTTTAGAATAGGCACATCAAAAAGTGTTACGAAACCCTAAGAAGTAGGTGCACTGAAGAGTATTTTATCATAGCATTATAAGGATGTTTTCTAGCCCTTGAATAGGCACACTCACTTTAGATAAGCACTTTCGCCCTTAATAGACACCTCAGCTCACACTCGTCTTAGATAGGCATGTTTGCCCTTGGATGGGCATATTAGTCCCTCAATGGACACAAAATTTTTGTATGAATAGAAGTAAGTGACGAGAAAATCTGAAAAAAGGAGGACGAAGTCGAAGATGTTTGATGGAAGACAGAAAGACAAAGTAAGAGTACTTTATCGACTTTTGTATCTCACAAACCTCTCTAAAGTAGGAGGTATGATGTAGACACTGAATTTTTTAGGCTCGATGATGGAATGATGGTAAATGATAAGCAAAAAAAATGACCAAAATGCCCTTGAGGGTCAAGAAGAGAAGGGTCAGAAGGAGTTGGTGAAAAGTCTCGAAAACTAACACATGAATTTAAAAAATCACAAGAATTAATCCAGGTAGAATTTGATGATGAATCATATACCATTTCAAAGCTACGCATGTCTAGTTTTCATAAAAGTTTACGGATCACAAATCGGAGTTGAACTCGACAAGTTATACATGATTGAAGGAACAAAGGTCTAAGGTACTGCATCGAAGGATGACAAAAGAGAAAAGGGCTGAAGAGATATTGACCAACCGGCCATCAAACAGCCACTCAACTATTCAAGACAGTCGCTCGACTATTGGCCAATGGCCATCCGTCTGTTAGATGGTCACCCGACATTCTGGAGATAGTCGTCTGGCCGTTGTTGGCTTATTTTCGGAAATTAGCTTAAAAAACTTCCTTTTTCATCATCACCCTTATTCTATATAAACCCCCATTTCTCTCACTTTGCAGGACACACCGATTATCAAATACAATTAGCTTTCTCCCTCTTGAAGACACGCTCGAGAATTCAAGAAGTCATTTCTAGTATAAATATTTTTTTTAGGCGTTTTATTGCTCTAAACCCAGAAATGGTACGTCTCGAGAGCAGATTTCTCTCCTCCCTCCCATCTTCTCTTTTATTTTGCTTAAAAAAATCATGTTTAGAGTTTAATTTGATACTTAGGAGCATGTTTAGGGGGGTTATTATAAATTGTGCTAACCAAATTTGTTTTGGAAAATGGATAAACGTGTCGAGGAAGTCCGCAATCCTTCCTTTTTTAGAATCATGCTTAAGAATTCACTTTCTTTGTGAATGCTTAGAATCATGACTAGAAGAACATGTTTAGAATCATGCTTAAGAGCACATAATTAGAATCATGCTAGAAAAATTTATTTGCTTTAATGAATGCTAGGAAATAGCATAGAATAGGTAAGAATTATTTTTTTGCCATTGAATATCTTGTTTGGGCTAGAATAGCTACAATTCATTTCAATTATTTGAATTAGGCTAGAAATGTCATGATTAAGCTAGAATATGCCATGAATGCCATGTTAGGTTAGGAATACTATGATATGAATTATACTAGAATAAGCAATAGGTAGAATTGTCGTGATAGAATTTATCAAAATTTAAGCTAGAATGCCATGATATTAGATTATGGCTTTATTTTATTTATAATTTATTTGTCAATGTATGAATGTTTGAATATTAAGAAGCATAATTATGTGATGCCATGAAGTAATAGTGGACTCACATTGATGGTGAGGGACCATTACTTAGAATGAATGTTCAAAGTATGGAATATTTTACTGTTGAATAACAATGGTTGTAATCCTCTCCCCTTCCCCCATGTATGATAAAAGTGTAATCTATTCTTCTCCCTCTTTCTATGTATGAATATACTAATGTCTTGATTGAATAATCACCAAATATGTTTAATGAAGATAAAAATGAGAATGTATGCATAAAATGAACCACTTAAGCAGACTAAGTAACAACACTAGTTATTGTCATTTGGTATTTCCCAAGTGGAAGTCGAATTTATATCCAGGTGAGTCAAAAGGCTCATACCTAACTTTTGGAACCTATCTCTGTAAGGATGAGGGTAGTTTAGATCCCGAAGCGAGGGATCAGATTGCCCTCATGCATTTCTAATTGAATAATTGGGTGGCAACTCCTTTCTTCAGACTTACCCATGGCTCGTTTTAAGTCTCAAAAGAGACTTTGACACAGTGCCATGTTCGCAAGCGTTCTGGCTAGATGAAAGCCCTGTTCACACTTACTTACCCCCTTGGGTTCTTTTCCAGTCATGGCAATAAACGTCTCATTAGGAGTGGTAGCTATTGATATCTCCACATCTATCAAAGCCTTTATAATTGCTTCTCTGTGCTTTTAGGATGAGATCAACAAGTCCTAAATATTAGCATTCACCTGAGTCTTCTTCAATTGCTTTATTACTTGGTCTTCTTCTTCCTTGACCTCTTCCCTGGCAACTTTTTTGCCCTTCTCAGCAGTCTTTTCTTTCTTAGGTTTTTCCTTCTCTTTCTTATGGTAATATCTATCACTCCTTGCTAGTCCTTGAACATTCTCATCTATCCCTTGAGTGTTTCTCCCTCGACTCTAACCTCTTTTTCTTCACCACTATAAAAGTCAACCCAAAAGTTTGGAAAGGTCTTGACTTTAGGAATGTCATCCCATATTCTTGTAACTCTGAACTCCTTACAGCTTCAAGGTAAACTTTCTCGCCTTGTAATGCTCTCAGCTTGCTTTCTATTCTTAGCTTCACTACCCTTCTTCACCTTAAGTCTTCTAGACGATGGGCCTCTCCTAACTCTTTTTCTAGGCTTTCACTTTTTGGCAAAGGCACTCGTTGGTGTAGACTTCTTCTTGGCTGATGCTTCTTTTTCTTCCTTTATCTTTTCATCTTTTCCCTTATTATCACTGAGGCACACAAACTCAGGTTCTAAGCTTTGCTTGACTCCTTTCACTGTAATGTTAAACCATCCACCTCTTCTTAGTGAAGATTTAGGTTACCAAAGGAACGAGCTCCTCTTTTACCTTCTCAATGATCTCCTTAGGCTCATTTACTTTGGGCTCTTCTACCTTGGGTTTTTTGTTTGTGGCTACCTTTCTAGTGAGCCCTTCTTGCTTCTCAAGCTTAGACTTCTCTCTTCTTTTGGTTCTTTCAGCTCTACTCGATCTACTATCCTCAAAAAAATTCATGACTTACTCCTCGCTCAAGCTCAACCCAATCATGTTGGTTGTTGGAGGAGGTACTCGATTATGGTTAGGTAGTGGGTTACTCCCTGTGTTAGGCTCTTCTAGCTCTGGATCAGGAACCTAACTCTTGTTAATCAAGTCTTGGATCTCATGGTGGAGAAGAGTGTAATCATCATTCTTATGAGTTGTCACTTGATGAAATTCACATTTCTTATGATGTCTCCAATTTCTTAGTAATGGATTTGGAAGCTCTCTTGGTAGCAATGGCTATAAAACCCTTCACCTTTCAATTTGCAGAGATTTTGACAATGGCCTCCCTAAAGGACTAAACTTCCTTTGTTAAGAGATTGCTTTTACCTTAACATTCTTCGTGCTAGACCCACCAGCTTGATCGTATTCCCCCTGATTTCTTCGAGGGTAGCTATTGTTGCTTCATTTCTGCCTGGCCTCCAAATCTTTTATTGGGATGCCTGAATTATACAAATCTTTAAATGTTTTGATAGGAAAGCCCGCAAGTCTATCACTAAGGTATGGGCTCCATTGATCACCATAGAAACCTAGTTCTTCTCTACGGGCCTCATGGTCATCTTACCTGCTTTTGCCCTCCAACAGACTAAGTACTCTAAAAAAGTCTAATTAGGTTTTTGGTGAGTCATCTCCAAATCCCTTAAAGTTACCCTAGTTGAATATTATGGCGATATTGCTCCAGAAACTGCTCGGTTAATACCTTCCAATCTGCTCAAACTCTTTTGGGAAGGTCATGATATCATGCTACTTTATCATTTTCTAAGGATAACATGAAGTACTTTAATATATACTCCTTTGATAAAGGAATGGTAACCATGATAGTAGCATACTGTCTCAAATGAGTTTTTGGGTTGCCTTCTCTATTAGACTTGGGCAAATCTGGCATGTGAAACTTTGGTGGCAAGTCACTACCTCCAATCAGCAAAATGTCATTTAGGTCTTTGACCCCTTTCAACCTCTTCTTCTTCAAAAGAGATTGGACCTTCTTTATGTCTTTGGCAAACTACCTGACTGATTTGGGCTCATCTTGGTTGGCTGGGCCTTTCCCCCAATCTTTGCCTTGGCTGGTCTCAATCTCATCACTACCATTACCTTTGGATCGAGGCTGGTTCATGCGATTAGGCCAATTTTGTGGAGCTTCGATGAGTTGGGGCATTTGTTGTTGGAGTACGATCATATCAGCTCTCAATTGGACAATCTCTTGATTGTTGTTGCTGGGTGCAGCCATTTTAGTGACTGTTTCCTCTTGTCTTGTTAAACGAGCACCTCGTCTAACCCAAGCTATGATGGTTGCAAAATAAAGGTGTTAAAGTCGTGTATGCATGCATGTATGCATGATATGATGTATGCTTATACAATGGCATAGACAGACTATCAGCCTGCCAACCTTATTCCTCCCATACACATGAGGTTGAGTCTCTTTGTTTAGAATTTTTTGACTCATTCCCAAGTCATCATCATGGGATGTGGGAATGTAACATTCTTTCTCCTAATTTTTTCATTCAAGTTGATGTTGGATTCTTCATGATTATCATAATATAGTTCTCAATGTCATGATAACCTTAACTCATGGCACATATTCCTATTTTGTTCTTATGGGTGATTTGACATGTGGCATCCATTCTTGGTTCCATGAGGTTTGAGTCAATATTATTCTAATCATATGAAATTTTCATCCATGGACATGCATTTCAACAAGAGCTTTGGATACTTATCCTATTGAAAATTTCTAAATTCATTCACATGGGCTTGAGTCTTAAGGGTCTAATAGCTGCCCCCTTGGGATGGTCTCTTTTATACTAACTTAATGGTACATGCTTAAAGGTGGAGAAACCAACATGAGTCATCTAAGGGTTAAATGAGGCCAAAGACTTGTTATGTCAATGCCACATGGCTAGTTTGGGTAATTCATGCTCACTGTATGCAAATGTATAGCGATGCAAGGACTCAAAATAACAAAGTAAGCTATTAGAATTTGGTATCCCAATCAGAATCAACTTCTTTTTTTCCCAGTGGAGTCGCCATTGTGAATGGGGCTTTCATCCTACTAGAGCATTTGCGACCATGACACTGTGTCAAAGCCTCTTTCAAGACTCAAGAGAACACAAAGGAGCCATAGGCACATTTGGAGAATCAAGTCGCCACTCAGGTATTCAATTAGGAATAAATAAAGGTAATCTGATCCCTTCTTCAGGACCTAAACTACCTTAATCCCTTCAGATACGGGTTCAGGAAGTTAGGTACGAGCCATTCACCTTGCCCGGATCTCAATTCGACCTCTAGTAGAGTATACCAAAATAAAACTAGCTTATATTTTATACAGCTCGTTTAAGTGGTTTGTTTTATGCACCCATTATTCAATTTTATCTTCTTTAAGACATTTGAGGTATTTTCAACTAATAATAATTGTATATTCATATAAAGAAAGATAGAGAATAATATAATTACAATTCCTTGCAAACATGGGGGAATGGGAGGAGGATTACAACAACAATTTATTCTTCAATAAAGTAAATTCCACACTTAAAACTTCAAATATTCCAATCATATAAATCAAACATTCAAAAAGCACATTCATGCATATTAAACATTCAATATAAACATTCAAGTTGAGACTCAATAAATAGTTAATTTTTCACCACCGTATGTGAATCTATTCAATGCTTATCAAGCCTCTTCAGGCACTCATTCATACACATATTCATTCAATTATTCATTCTAAGTGATGGTCCCTCACCATCAATATGAGTCCACCATCGCTTCACAGCATCGTACAATCATAATTATTCAATTACACTTGTAAACATAGTAATTATTCAAAATAAAATCAATCAATCAATTAAAATTCAATACAAAGCCATAATCTAGAATCATGGCACTTTTACCTAGATTTGATAATTCTATCATGGTAATTCTACCCATTGCTATTCTAGCATAATTGATAACAATTTATAGCATCATAGCATTTCTAACCTAAACATTGCAATTTTAGCCTAATTCCATCAATCAATATCAAACGTGATTATTCTAGCCCAATTCAAACATGCAAGGGTAAACATGGTAATTATTATCTATTCTATGCTATTTCCTAGCGTACTTCAAAAATCATAAGTCTTGCTAGCATGATTCTAGTCATGTGCTCTTAAGCATGATTCTAAACATGTGCTCCTAAGCATGATTCTAAGTATCTACAAAGAAAATAAACTCCTAATCATATTTCTAGATAAAGTAGGGAAAGATAATTTACCTTGACGCGCATTTCCACCTTGCAAAACAAACGAGGGTTCAAAAAATTCATAATAATCCTAAACACACTTCTAAGCATCAAAATAAATCCTACACATGCTTATTCTAAGCAAAATAAGATCTAGATATGCTTATTCTAAAGCAAAGAAAATAAAGAAGAAATAGAGAAGGAGAAACGAGAACTGCTCTCATGACGTACCCTTCTCGGATTTAGAGCAATAGAACGCCTCAAAAAACTTTAAACTATAAAAAACTTCTTGAATTCTCAAGTGTGTCTTCAAGAGGGAGAAGAGAAGATTTCTATGTTTTTCATGAAAAGTGAGGAGAGGGGGTGTTTATATAGGGGAAGGTTGAAGTTGAAAAATGAAGCAGAAAACAAAAAAGGAAGTTTGAATCGAAGTTTTTCAAATATACAAGAGGAACAGCCAGTTGACTATGGGAGGACTGCCATTCGAAAGTGGGATAGCCGGTTGGCAGTAGGACAGCTGGCCAACCATCATACAATATATGGCCAATTATGGCCCACCAAACCCTTCGGTTTTAGAATTTTTTAATGCAATCCCTTTTAACCTTTAGTCATTCGATCATGTGTAACTCTTCAAGTTCAAGTCTAATTCATGATCCACAAAATTTTTGAAAGCTAGACATTCGTAGCTTCGCAGTGGTATATATATCATCATCAAATTCCTCCTGGATTAATTTCTATGATTTTTCAAAATCATGTGTCAGTTTTCAAAGCTTTTGGCTAGTTCCTTTTCGTCTTTCTGCCTTTTGCTTCCAAGGGTACTTTGGTCATTTTTATCGCTTGACATTCATCTTCACTTCATCATTGAGCTTCAAATCAAGTGTCTACAAACTTCCTCAAATATATCTGATTCACAAAATTGGTATATGTACATACCACTTCCAAGAAAGAGTCCATTCATGCTCTTGAAATTCCTTGACTAAAAATAATATGGTAAGTCATAGTTTGTTTTTCTCTTCCTCTCCTTTTGCTATCTACTTTGACTCATCTTTTGCTTCCTAATGTTAATCTAAACATTGTCACAGCAAAAGATGATAACGTGTCTCTTTTTAGTTAGAAAATCTTGTAATCAAATGCAAGTTGTAGACACTTGCATATCTATTTTTTAGTCAAATACTCGTAGCCAACCCAGAACCAACCTAACTAGCCTTATTAGAATTGGCACGAATATTACATATGAAAAAACCAATCAAATAATATTTTCATGTTATGAAAAGGCACAAGAAAATGCTACAGATTCGAGGCTGAAAGCAAGTATTTTAGATTGCATTTGTGAATACCAGATGGGGCTCTATTACATGAACTTTATAAGCTTTCCTGGCTTTGACAGTGCACATTAAGGGGTCGTTTAGTATGGGAGGTTAGGAATCTAGTGGATGGAAAACTGAAACCCAACCCTTGTTTGGTACGCTTAGCTTGCTTTTTAAACCTGGGAATCTAGATTCCCACAGTATTCAAATTACTATAAAAAGGGGATAATCCAAAACCCACCCAACCCTTGATTTTTATATTATCGTGTAATCTGAAACCCACACTTTTATATATCTCTCTCCCCCTCCCCTTTTTGCCTCCCACTACCTTTGCTTCTATCTCTTCCCGTCTCCCCCTTTGCCTCCCGCTGCTTTTATGTGTCTTGCTCTCCCCCTTTAACTCAACGACGATGGCTTCTAGTGGATGGTAGTTACAACGCGAGATTAGGCAAAGCAAACGGCAAAGCTTTGACTGACTATGAAGACGGCTAGCTTTGACAACAGCAACGACATGCGATTGGGTAGAGCTTCAAGTGACTGAAGGCAGCTTGTGGTGGATGGCAATGACAGCACGAGTGGATGGCAATGGGTTGGTGGTAGGTTCATTGCTCTGGGTGGTGATCGTAAGTGGTGGGTTCATTGCTGTGAGTAGTGGTCGTGAGTGGTGGGTTCGTTGCCATGAGTGGTGGTCGTGGATGGTGGTGGGCTAGTGATGGGTTCATTGCCATTGGTGGGTTCTTTTGGAATTTTTTTGGAATTTGATTATATTTTGCTAGGTTTGGAAAATGTTAGGAATTGATTGTATTTTTTTGGTTGGTTCGGAAATTTTTGGAATTTGATGATGGTGGTGCACCACTGGGTGTGGGCAAAGCAGTGGAGTGCGACTTGTGTGCAGTGGTGGTGGGTTGCACAAAACAGTAGGAGAAGAAGAGGAGAGGGGAAAAAAGGAAAAAAATTTGATTTATTGGAAACTGTTTCGTATGCAAGAAAATAAGGAAAATTAATTATTTTCATCAGTTTAATTTCTATATATTTTTGTTTGTCATTTTTTTATGGTTTTGTAATTTGATTGTGTCAAAAATTCAAACATTATAATTTTTGGGTCTTTTGTTGGGTATTTTGTAAATTTATTAATATATTTTGTGGATATTTGTTGTGGATATTTTATTAGGTATTTTTCAATTATTTGAAATTTAATTGTATGAATAATTCAAATATTAGAAATGTCTTAATATTATGAAAAATAAAATAAGTATTTTGATATTTTTTAAAATTTTTAATTAAATGAAATTAGCACATTCCTTTGTGCAACCAAACACAATAATTTTCTTTCTAAGACATCAAATTCCCATGTTTTACTTTCTCAGAAATGTGAACCTCATTCCTAAGATTCTTGCCCCTCATATCAAATGGCCCCTAAGAAAATGTCTAATAAAGAGTTGGCTATTGTAATTTTGGTTCTAATGTGTGTCTGGATACTGGGATTATGCTCTATAGACAAGATACCACAACATTGATTTTGAACATTTTATCATGATCATATATATGTGTGTGCGTGTGCGCGCAGATGTGCATAATGTTTGCATTAGGATTAAATTTCTTTTAACCCTTATAGTCATATATTAGTCATATATTCAAAGCAATCATTTGATTTTTAACGCTTTTCTTGCTAATTGGTTTAAGTTTTGCAACTTCATAGCGTGATTGTTGTAGGTTCAAATTTTTCAGGCTTAATTTTAACTTATTTATTTTTTTACTATTTTCTTGCTCCGTACTACATTTGAGTTATATTTGGACTACTTTATTTTTGGGTTATTTTGTTATTATTATATCATTCTTTTAGGGCATTTGATCTTTTTATTTTATTTTATATAAAGGCAGTTGAAGTCTAGGCTTGTCAATCAGTCTTTTATCACTAATAAAATTTAAGAGTATTTTTTTGTCACATTTTATTCTTTACAATCCATATCATCAAATTTAGCATGGTGTTTTTGTTTTTGGACTACTTGATTAAATTAAGACAGTCTCCAATATTTAACCAATGCCCATTTATGGATTATTAATGCCAAAACAAGTATTCTTACCATTTCCAAATTTTGCATAAGAATCTTTCTAATGGTTGCTAATTTTGTAATC
The DNA here is from genome assembly GCA_013180625.2 of Boswellia sacra. NCBI lineage: Eukaryota > Viridiplantae > Streptophyta > Magnoliopsida > Sapindales > Burseraceae > Boswellia > Boswellia sacra. The sequence goes on along the minus strand of SNVD02002385.1, from coordinate 85,267 downwards.
AAAAGCTTTAACTCCATTCAACAATATTATACATCTTCTATCATTAATTTAATTACTTTGCACATATTGGATGATCTATTATCCTTGGAATGGCATGTTTGCTTTGTAGATATATAACTGTTTGATTGATTAGTGTAACTACGATGATGTCATTGATTAATTTGTTCTAACAATCCAGTGACGAAGACCCTATTGGTCATGTTCTTTTTACAAGAATTATTGTCATTGCATTTAACTCATACAATATTCTTAAGAAAAAAAAAAAGGAATAAGAGTTATAGTTAATATTTTACTAATCACCCACGTTAAAGGTTTGCGAGAGCAGAAGCTTGCACTACTACAAAATGAGCTTTTTACTACAACTATTTATCGCGGGCTTTAAAAAACGTAGTAAAAGCTCCAATTATGTGGCGAGCTACCGTACCCGCAGTAAAATTAATAGACTTTTACTGCATTTGCTGAGACCGGCAATAAGAAGCCCATTTAATATATAAATCATTTTTTAATTCAATTTCTTTTGCACCCTTCTCCGCCCCTCTCTCGTCCTTCCCGTCTCAAATCCCTAACGTAAATCTCTCAAATTCCGTCTCCAATCTCACATCTCAAAATCAATCGTCCCATCACCATTGCTGTCCACTCCGCTTATCATTTTTTGGCACTCTGCGATCGTACAATCATCCCCGAGGCTCTTCAACACCTCGTACAGTTCCTCCGCCGTTATGGATCCATTCCCATCGATGTCGTAAACGGAGAAGGCGTCCTTCAAATTCTTCATAATCTCCTCAAAATCGATGCCCTTGGTGTTCAACTCGACGAACTCCTTGAAGTCAATGAAGCCATCGTCGTCAGAGTCGATTTTCGGCATCATCTTGTCGAGCTCCTTGTCGATGGCCTTGTGGCCGAGCCTGGACATGATAGAGCCGAGCTTTGAGGCGGAGATCTTGCCATCACCGTTGACGTCGAAGCGCTTGAAGACTTGCTCAAGCTCGTGGACCTGGGAGATGTTGGCGGAGATGGTATTATTTGAATACCTTGGCCATGCTTTTTTCTTTTACAGATCTAATAAAGAATTAGAATCAGATCTATATGCAATTATTATTATTATTATTATTATTGTAATTCACAAAGCTAAATCGTAAGTCTTGGTAAATCACGGAAGGAGGAGAGTGAGAGTTGCATTCACCCCCTGTCTTCTTTCTATTCTATGTAATGCAAGAGATGGTCTTGATTAATTAATTTTTCTCCGCAAAGTCATGTCATGTCATGTCATGTGATTAATCACCACTATACATCTACAGGTGATTATGAATAAGAATGCATTGCAGATAGAGAGAGAGTGAGAGAGAGGGAGATGGCAAAGAAAGAACATGTTTTGAAGGGCAGTGAAGAAGATGAGTCAAATAACAAACAAGCATCTCGAACTGACTTCCCTCCCAACTTTGTATTAGGAGTTGTGACTTCTGCTTATCAGGTAGGTTTTTCTTTCAAACCCCTAATCTGGGTATTTATCAAATGCATTTCTATGCATTGCATGTACACACTGTTTTTTCTTTCTTTTGGCAAATTCTGATCTAGGTATTTCTTTTTCTTTTGCTTAAATCTTTGTCTCTCTGTAGTGTAATCCTTGGAAATTTTGTTTGTGATGTGATTGTGGCTGTTATTAAAGAATATGGACGCACACTACTACTGCTACTGTCCTACAGTAGCCGTCCCTTTGATCCCAGGTGGATTAGCTAGATAGATGTATGATTAAGATTTTACCTTTTTATGAAATGTTAGATGAAATAATAAAGAACAATGATAAAACAGGTGAGACAATGGACAACGGCTCATTATATTTACATATACAGTTTACAAATTGATTAACTAATATATGAAAATTGGTTAGACATAAATAAATAGTTTCAAGAGGATATTACATCTATGGGTGTTAATTATGATTACACTAATAACTCCAACTTTCAATCAACTTTTTTCAATGGTATGATTTTAAACAATAGTAGGACTAAAATTTCTCCTCTAAGCAGAATTATCTGTAAATAATGTGAAACAAAAGAATTTCGAATTTTATTTCTTGTTGACTTTTGTAGATTGAAGGAGCCTGCAAGGAGGGTGGTAGGGGTGCTAGTATCTAGCATGCATTTTCACATGCCGAAGGTTTGAAGTTTTTTTTCTATTACTTATTCTAAGTATTTCACATGCTTCAGGTGTAACCACTCTTTGGCTTCAATCAGTTTCACCAATTTTGACATAGATCATAGTTATCAAACTTATTATTTTCTTTTTCTTTTACTAGGAAAAATCATTAACGATAGCAATGGTGATGTTGCAGTGGATCATTATCATCGATATAAGGTCAGTACCAATGATATTAGCAAATTGTTTCTACTAAAATGAAGTTCTAAACCTTTTCAATGCTTCTATTTTTGGGGTATTTTGGAATAAGAAGGGACCATGGAAAAAGAGGAAAAAAAATGAGAAGTCATTTCACCTTATCTGTGAACTGTTTTTAATTTTCCAGTATATGAGATTCTTATATTTGACATCACTATTATGCATGCATATAATGCCTGGCTATGTTGTTCCTTTGGTTGGAGGGCAGACCAATTAAGGTAGACTCAAACTTGTCCAGTAGTCTTTATGTACAAACTTTGTCTTAGAGAAATAATTTTTGAAACTGGAAGATATTCACTTTGAGCGATGTGTTTTGAAGTTAGTAGTTTAAATATCAACTGATATTCACTTCTATTATTAATTATTTTTGCATGTCAGATTTAGTTTCTAAATTCAATCAGTGGTAACAGGAGGAAATTGACCTTATCTGAAAAATGTAAATAATAATAATAGTCTGAAATTTATGATTTGAACAAGTAGTTTTGCATATCTTCAGAGTTTATATGGAGTACCAATTTTAATATTAATGCATGTTCACTTTTATTATCACTTGGTTTCAACTGTCTGAACTATTAGTTTCTAAATTCAGTTAGTATATACAGGAAGATATCGACCTTATATCAAAGTGGGCATTTGACAGCTCCACGCCTATTCAGGACTTAGAGTCAAGTTAACATGCTATTCTTAGTTTTGAGGACTTGTTTGATTATTAATTCCCAGTGAATGAAATAAATAATGTTGTCAGTTTACTTGAGTTTTATGTGAGTTATACTATGAAGGTTTCGTAAAGTCATACCTTGTTCTAGAAAGTATAAAGATCTGCAAAATTGTCAATGTCTCTCTGAATGTTTATAATAGTCTCAGTACTAAGCTCATTCCCAATCAACAAATGTCAAGTTTCATATCTTAGTTCTAATGTCTTAGGTTTGTTGATTTTTGGTGTTCATGCCTGACTTAGCTTGATTTGTATTATGTTGTTTACAAATATATACATATTTTTTGTTTATAGGCAAGAGAGCAATGAACTGGATTCAAAGGAAGATCTATCTCTACAATGTCACTTTTGGACTCTACATGTTGGATTGGTGGGAGCGTTATTTTTTCAGTATCCTCTTTCTTATTCTTCTCTAATGGATGCTGTATGCTGATTTATTTGTCAATTAAGCCCCAAGATTTAGTTGCTTGTTCTTCAGTTTTTCATGATCCAACTTTTTGTTTCTTATGTTATGGCTGGGGATTGAAGAGTTTTCTTTTAATTTTAGTTCTACTGGCATAATTTTAACAATAAAAAGGTTGAGTGTATTTATTGTTGATTTATTTGTTAAACAATATCTTTCTATTCTTTAGGACTTGAATCAAAAAGAAGCTGTAAGCTTCTTCAGAACTTAACACGAGTTCTTAAAGAACTCTTCACGAAGGAGACACTTCATGCGCATCCAAAACAAGACTGCCACACAAAATGAAACAAATTCATACGGCTCCACATTAAGCAAACATTCACATGGCTTCTAACATGGGAAATGAACTGGACTCCAACGCAAAAGAGGAATTATAGCAAGGAAATTAAATTAAGATTTCATGCACAGCTCAAAAGATGAACGTGCTGCCCATGCTCAAGAAAGGAACTTTTACGGCGGGCACAAGCCTGCGGTAAAATTTTGCTGTAGACTTATTACGACGGGTCTATAGCCCGCGATAAATAACTTTACACCAGATCACGAATTTCTACGGCGAGCGTTATGCCCGTGGTAAAAACTTTTTACGGCGGGTCGAGCCCACGGTAAAAAGTATAATTAGTTTTTACGGCGCCATTTTATACGATGGGTTTAAACCGCCGTATGCCTGTCGTAGAAGGTTTTTTACTGCGATTTTAGCCCGCCGTAAAAGGCCCATTTTCTTGTAGTGTTAGGGTGATTTATGTTACTTTCCTATTGCATGCTCATCATTTTTTTTAATCTAGCAATCAACTTTCGTGTTTAGTGGTGCATGTCTATTGGTTGAATTGTAGATTTATTAATTATAAAATTCATCAAGATTTTATTAGAAAGTCTCAACAATGTATTCAAAATAATTAAAGTAGACCTTTTAAAAAGCATGGACTTTATATATTTCAAACAAATTTTCATAAATATGTACCTTAAATCATCGATATTCTAAACTTAAAATTAAATTGCATGATAGCGCAAGTTAATTGTAAATAAAAAGTGCTATAATTTAAAATTCGAAACATCTCAGCGATATTAGAGACAAATAATTATTTTGATACTGTTCAAGTCATAAGCTGTTATGCTACATACTCTAGTGAAACAGGCCACAAAGTTACCGACCGAGCGTACAGAAATTCACAGCATGTGATCAATCAAGCTAAAGTTAGAGCATATGGGACCAGATTCTACTAATAAGTTGCCAGCTCAGAAGTTCTTTGGTTGGTCCCACTTCAAAGTAACTACTTCCTAAAAGCTAAAAGCAACCAGAAATGGGATATTCTATATTTCGATAGACTAAATATAAGTTAAAGAGGAAAATAAAATCAATCTAAATGAAGAAGATTATCCCTAATAGATTCTTCACCCCAACCATTATCTTGTCAAATATTAGGGAATCATTATTAATTCTCATGAGTATTTGTTGTATATTCCATGTATTATATCATTCATTTCATTAATATAATATGTGTAAATTAAAAAGAAAGTATTGTAAGAATATGATTTAATTTTTGCTCATCATTTAAGAGAGAGCAATAACAAATACATGCACAATCTGCAGTATATATGTAATGTATAATTCTTTAAAACGTAAGTAACTTACCTTGCCATAATTAATGGACCTCATCTGGTAACTTTCTTCTACATATTTATACTCTTTTCTATTTTCATTCACTGATCTTTTGCTTCTAAATGTTAATCTATAAACATCGTGACAACAAATGATGGTAATGGTTTCTCTTTAATTAGAAAATCTTGCAATCGAACACAAGTTGCAGACACTTAGATATGTTAGTAAGTGTCTCTTTGGTCAAGTACGATAAGATGAATTGCAATGTCTCTGAATTTTGCATAACTATCGGGATCTTCTAATGCAGATTTATAAAGTGCTTTTAAGTACTTCCTGTTCCACTTAGGATGAAGGCACAAGTTAGCTTCAATTTCTTGGACCTCTATATTACATCCAAAGGATCAACTTTTATAAATTTCAAATGTATTGACCAAAAGATTAATTAACCAATTATATAGTCTCATTTGTCACACATACATATAAAGGACTTCTAGTGATAGCTGATTAGTTGATGAAGGATCGCAGCGATTGATGACCAACACCAAAAGTGTGAAAATGGAGTGAACAAATATTTAGAGACAAAGCAACATAAAGGTATAAAGTATTATCGCTTTAAATTCTTGATGGGGTTCAAAAAGAAATGAGATCATTTTTTTTTAATTATGTATTTTTGTTTACAGTTTTATCCTCCTAATATTAAAAGACGGGGCTATTTAGTTAATACGTTGGGTGTAAATAGTACTACTCCACGTCAAAATGATTGTCATAAGCTGATCTTCCTCTTTGTGATGATGGATCGACCACCATTGCTTCCAAATTTTGGTGAGTTTGTCGACAAAACTACTGTAGGCGCATGGATCGGCCACTGTTGATCTTTTTTTGCAACGGTCACGTGATTGCATGCGCTCATTTTTCGGTGACCCTCACTGGGCCCTGGCTGGCAGCACTTGTTTCTGAAAATAATGTTTTGATATTCTAAAAATAATTTCAAAAATAATTTTTAATTTAATCAAATTATTTATGTTTTATTTATTAAATAATTTCTGTTAATTAAATAAATCAGGTTATAAATGACAACTACAACAAAATTTTTCAAAATCAATTTTTAAAAGTCCCACACAACTAGCTTCAAAATTGCTATGGGTAATGGAGAGATTTATGAAGAAGTAAGTTGGGTAAACTTTAATAAACACTTTTTCAATTGTAGTTTATTCAAGAATCACTAGCTTCTGAATCTCTTTATCAAGCGCTCTATAAGTTTAATCATTAAAAAAGGAAAGCAATGGAACGCTCCCCAAATATTTATCTTAATTCTCATCCCAAATAAGGTATCAAGTACTATGAAATTACTATATCACTTGCCATGCCATCCCATTATCCACACAACAATGTTTACACTTCATATGAAGATTCTTCACACAAACAATCTATTGTACAAAAAAACCCTCGCAAAAACCCTAGTTTTATGCTTCCCAACCCCAACAAAATGAAAGGACCCCATAAATAAAACCTTCAATGACCATGAAAACACCTCTCTTATTCTTTATGGAATAACACCAAAACAATCATTGACTACATCATCTTTAACATGGAGAGTGGACAAGAATAGAGTAGTTTGTGGTGCATTTCTTTCACAAGTTGGTGAATGGCCATGGAAAGTTCAAGGAGGAGGGTGGGTTTCATAGAGAAATTGACAAAAACTCATACAATGAACAAATCAAAATTCAAATACCAACAAATACACACTCAACAATCACTTAGTCAAACAATCAAACAACCAATCCATGCTCTTCTCTGAATAATAACTCAATTTTATCAAAATAATCAATGTCTGAATAATGTTTTGCAAAATAATAATGAAAACCTATATTTATACTAATCAAGACATATTGAGAATTAGAGTCAAATTAGGACAAGTCAAAATCCCTCTTTGAGTTAAAATCTCTAAACTAATAATTTTTCAAATTGAATGAAACCCTAAATAAATAAAGATCAAAAGACTGTAATAACCCTAATAAAATAAGCTATGCTACATCAATTCCCCCCGACTTAGAAAGACTCGACTTCAAACAAGTGAAGCTATAAGTAAAAATCCAAAGCATGGGGATTGATGTGACAAAGCTCATCCTCAAGAAGCCAAGTATCATCATCTGTTGGGCGACCCTTCCAACGAACAAGGAAATGACGAAAACCACTAGTGGTAGAAGCAACATAGTGGTCACCCAAAATGTGATCAACCTCATCGGTTGGTGAAGGATCGAACAAAGGCAAACAAGGTATGACAACAGTAGGAGAACCTGCAGAAACATGAAACACAGCTAGAGGCTCGAAATGTCCTCGGTAAGGAAACAAGTCTGTCACATTAAAAATTGGACTGATACTCCAATCAAAAGACAAATCAAGTAAATAAGCATTAGAACCAAGCCTATCATTAATTTTAAATGGGCATTGGGCACGGGCATGCAATTTCTTGTTGGCTTGTTTAGGGAAGCGAGAAGGATCAAGGTGAACCATGACATAATCACTTTCCTTAAAAACATTTTCTCTATGATGTAGATTAGCAACAAACCTATATTTATCATTACACAAGGAAAATATTGGTCTAACCTCAGCATGCAAATCATGCATGTGGGTAGCAAAATCAATTGCAAAATTTGAAGGCTAAGTAGAGGGTAGGCGAACAATATCAATGGGTCGGCGAGGTATAATACCATAAATAATTAGGAATGAACTCTTGCCATTGGACGAATGAACTCTTGCCATTGGACCTATGAACAACATTATTATAAGCAAATTCAGCCATAAGCAACATTAAATCCCAAATACCTAACTTTTCTCCTACCACACAACGAAGCAAGTTTCCTAAGCTATGATCAACCACTGCAGTTTGGCCATTAGTTTGAGAATGATAAGCTGAAGAGAACTTAAGAGATGTACCAAACAGTTTCCAAAGTGTCTTCCAAAAGTAACTAACAAATTTAACATCTCTATTAAGCACTATTGACACAGACAGTTCATGGAGACGAATAAGCTCCTTAAAGAATAGTTGAGTTATATGTGAAGCATCACCTTTCTTAGAGCAAGGGATAAAATGAGCCATTTTACAGAACTTATCAACCACAAAAAAAATAAAATCACGTTTCCTAGCGGTTTTAGGTAGTCCTAAAAGAAAGTCCATACTAACGTCTCGCCAAAAAAGTTAAGGAATAGGGAGGGGAGTGTATAACCCTTTATTAAGTTTCCTAACCTAAGCTAGTTAACAATTACGACACTGGGATACAATCCTAGCAATATCCTTCTTCAATGAATGCCAATAAAACCTATCCTCAACTAAGGCAATGGTTTTATCTCTTCCTAAGTGGCCAACTAATGCTCTAACATGCATTTCCCAAACTAGAAAATCTCTCATAGAAGTACAAGGAATGTATAAACACGAACCCTTAAAAAGATAACCACCACGAATGATAAAATCTACTTGATCTCTATGATTATTACTTAAGAGTTCCTTGTAAATGATGCCAAAATCAAGACAAGAAGGATACTCAGATTTCATCGTATTGAAACTTAAACTTACAATCTCAACTTACATGGTGTACATGACTCTACTAGGAGTATCAACTACCTTGTTATGCTATCCATGCCTGAATCTAAGTACAAAGGTGAACATTTGAAGGAACTCATACCACTTGACATGTCTCTCATTCAATCGCTCTTCAGATTGAAAATATTTTAATGTTTTATGGTCAGAGTAAAGGACAAGTTCATTAGGCAAAAGATTATACTGCCAATATTGTAAAGATCTACCAATAGTATAGAATTCTTTACCATAGGCAGAATATCTTTATTTAGCCTCGTTGAGTTTCTCACTAAAGAAAGCAATAGAGTGACCCTCTTGACTCAAGACTCCTCCTATACCTGCTCCTCTTATACCGACTCCTAAAGAATCAGAAGCTACTTCAAAGACTTTGGAAAAATCTGGGTGTCTAAGGATGGGGGTTTGAGTCATTCGTTGCTTAATAAGCTCAAATGCTCTAGTGGTTATAAGGGTCTATTGAAATTCACCCTTTTGCATGCAATCAGTGATGGGTGCCATGATGGTGCAAAACTCTCTAATGAATCAATCTCCTATAGAAAGAAGCTAATCCATGGAAACTATGAATTTTAGACAAGGTCCTGCATCTAGGCCAAGATGTAATAGCTTTTATTTTACTGTGATTAGCTTTAATACCTTCAAAAGAAGCTATGAATCCTAAGAAAAGGACTTGAGACTGCATGAAAGAACATTTCCTAAGATTGATGTACATCTCATTCCTAAAGGCACAGAAAACTCTCTTAAGGTGGTATAAATGTTCTTCCTCACTCTTACTATATATGAGAATGTCATCAAATTAAACTATAAGCAAGTCGTAACATATGGGTCATGACTCTTATAAAAGTATTAGAGGCATTAGACAAACCAAAAGGCATAACTAAGCACTTATACAATCTAGCAAGGGATTTAAAAGCAATTTTCCAGTCATCGCCTAGTTTACTCCTAATTTGATGATAACCACTCCTTAAATCTATCTTGGAGAACCAACTAGAGCCAGCTAGCTCATCTAACATATCCTCAAGTTTAGGTATGGGGAACCTATACTTAATAGTTATTTTGTTGATGGTCCTACAATCAAAACACATTCTCCAAGTTCCATCTTTCTTAGGGGTGAGTAACACTGGGACTGTATAAGGACTATGATTATGACAAATGAAACCTTTCTCTAACAGGCCCTCTATTTGCCTATTCAACTCAGCTTTTGCAGTAGGGTTCATCCTATACTATGGAACGTTAGGAAGTTGTGAACCTAGAACTAAGTCAATGGCTTGTTGAATACCTCTCATGGGTGGTAGCTCATTTGGTAAGTCCTCAGGGGCTACATCACTAAACTCTTCTAAAAGTTCACCTATCGTAGGGGGAAAGTCCAAACTAGACTCTGGTGATTGCTCTTTTAGAACCAAAGTGTACACAACACCAATCACTTTGCTTTCTTTTATAAAATTAGTTAGGGTCGGAATATTCAAGTTGTGTTTCTTAGGTTCTAAAGTATTGGATCTAGGCTTTGGAGTTAGCTTATCTTTGTGAACCCTAGTCGAAACCATACAATTATCAGTGGGTTTGGTTGGTTTCAAAGTAACAATTGGTTTACCATAATGATTAAACACGTCGGTATTCTCTTTCCTGTAGTTTATAACATCATGGTCATAAAGCCAATGTCTACCTAGGAGGATATGAACTACATCCATGGGTAACATATCACAATAGATGTTTTCATTGTAAAAACATAACTTAAGAGGAAGAAGACATCTATGAGTAACAGATAGAGTTGTTTTATTAACCCAAGCTACTTGAAAAGGATTAGGGTGAGGCTCTGGAGTGAGTTTAAACATATCAATTGCAGCCTTAGAGATGACATTCAAGGTACTACCTTCATCAATCACTAGTTTGCATAACTAATTCTTAAGGGGGACTAAAGTACAAAAATTAATAATTCTCTTCCAAGAATCAGAAACTACTAGAGTGGACAAGATACAATGCATAACTAACAATTGTTCATCAAACTCCTTTTCGCGAATGTCTCCTAATCCTAAATCTTCATTCTTCTCTAATGGTTCTAAGACATCTCCTTCAAGATTCTCATGTGTTGGTTCACTAGGGGCCATACACTATGGTCATGGTATGACTAGGACAACGAGCAGCAATATGACCTCTACCTTGACAATCGTGACACACAATTAGAAAATTGTTGGAGTTACCAAAGGAATTGTTTGAAGAGCTTATTTATCTTTCCCTATTCAAGTTGAAACGGGAATTGACATTGGGATTTGAGGCACTAGATGTAAGTTAACTAGGAGTTGACGAATTAGAAGCTCTAGTAGTAGAGGACTGTTGATTAAATTTGCTTCTATTGAAAGCCTTGATTTGAGGAGATGGGGGTATGCACTAAAGAAGTTTGCCTAGTATTATAAGCTTTAGTATGGAGTTCAACTTCTAGCGCTTTATTTTAGGCGTCTTCTAAAGTGTTAGGAGAGCTTAACTCTACAATATGCTGGATGTCAAGCCTAAGTCCATTGATAATTCTAGATATGGTGGCATCATCAGACTCTTCAATGTTACACCTAGTGTGAACAATATCAGACTTAGATTGGTACTCAAAGGCACTAAAAGAACCTTAGGTTAAGCAATTCTCCATAAAGTTGTTTTTTATAAGACTAAGGGACATATTTTTGTGTAAGGTCCAGTTTCAGTTCTTCCCAAGTATGAAGACAAGGATGTTGTTGGTAAAGTCTACGTTCTATGGATTGACAATAGATCTTAGTATCAACTAACATAAGTCGAGCAAAATGAACATGATAGTTGTCTACCATGTCATGCCAAGCAAAGTACTCCTCCTCTATGGTGTCTATCTAATCTAGAAAAATAGTAGGCTCTAAGCTACCATCAAACTCAAGGACATTGTACTTGATACCTTTTAAAATGTCGAATGACTCATGCCTAGAATGATTTCTATTGCTTCTATAAGTGCCTCTATCATCACTATCCTCTTTAAACAAAGGATTGTGAGTATATTCTTGCTCATGGTCTCTTTTAGATATGGATCCTATGACTTCCTTACCCTTATTAAAACTGTTAGATAATCCCATATTGTGATCCCTGCGATTAACTTGCTCTCTAATGTCAAGTATTTTTTGTTCCATGAGAGTGAAACTATGTTCTAATCCATTCAACCTATTGCTTATGGTATTTAAATCAAGTTGTTGGATAAGTTGTTAGATAGGTTGTCCAGGAGGGGGATTTGGGTCCGCCATTTTTTTTTCAAAGTGGTTATGCTAAGTCTATACTAAAATTTCCTGTGAGCGGTAAAAATAATTTTGATGCTACTGCAATGCAAATAAAGGCAAGAAAAGTAAATATGCAATAATTCTTTTAGGGGTTAAACTGAAAGCAAATGAAATATGAAGGCTAACTTGTACTGTAATGAAGATGTATGGGCTAATCTCTAAAAAATTAAGAATGCAAGGGTTAAATAAAAAGTATTAAACTGCAAAAATATGACAGTTCAGACAGTGGTGTAATTATGCGAGGGTTTCCAGGATATTAGGTTTGATTCAATGGAAAATTATCTAAAAGCCCCAATAAAAAATATAGCCAACTTTTAAAAGTGACAAGAAGCCCCTAACCTCAAACATCCAAAGCAGTCTTGAGTGGCGGTAGGTGTGGCATGTGAGGAAGTTTCTGTTGACCCAGGTATGCAACCCAAGAGGGGCGGTGAATTGGGTTTTATTTATCAAAACGAATTTATAAAACTTTTCTTGAAAGATAAAAATTATTTCACTTTTTCTTTTGAGAATAGAAGTGAAGAAGATGAAAATAGAAGTTGTCTAAGATGCAATCAATAGAATAGCAATAATAAATAATCTCAAGTGCAAGTAAATGTAAAGAGTATAGGGATAGAGAGAGTGCAAAATCAATTTACGTGGTTCGGCAAACCTTGCCTACGTCCACGGGCTCCTAGCTCCTCCACAAGCTAGGCTTTCCACTAAGTTGTAGAATACTTTACAACTTGTTTGATGAACAACTTCACCAAGACTTTTTCCTTCAACTCTTGATAACACCACACCAAGAGTTCTTCTTGATGAACAACCTCACCAAGGAAAGAGTTCTCTCAAGGATAACTTTTATCCTTTACAACAAGATCTCAATCTCACAACAATACAAGAACAAAGAAAATTTTTACAACAAAAGTACAACTTTCTTCAAAGAGTAGATAAAGAATATAAAAGCTCTATAAACTTGATATTTCTCTTGGCTTTTTTGCTTGATAAAATGCTTCTCTTGCACTTGTTGAATGCATGGGAGAATGGCTCTTTTTATAGGCAAATGAGATGAACTTAATCAAGTGAAGACACCAACTCCAAATTTTCTGCCCACCATAAAAACCGTAATCTTGTCTGCCATTTTTGTCAATTTTCCGTTTGAAATTTGAAAATCTGCAAAACATAAAAGATTTGCATGTTTGAATAAGCTTTCCAACGCATCAAGAATCAAGTCATTTGGATATCTGTAGCTCAAGATATGGCCAAAACACTATTCGGTGCTCATGTGACTTGATTTTTCCTCCATGTGTCAGTCCACCAACTTGAATGATAATTCTGTCAGTCTTCCGTTTGAAATTTGAATTTCTTCAAAACATAAAAGATCTTCATATTTGAATAAGCTTTCCAAAACATTAAGATTCAAAGAATTTGGATATCTCTATCTTAATATATGGCCAAAACACCATTCGGTGCTCATGTGAGTTGATTTTTCTTCTTTGTGTCAATCCACCGAATTGCATGTCAATTATGTCAACCTTCTGTTTGAAATTTGAATTTTTTCAAAACATATGAAATGTTCTTCATTAAGTCATCTTTCCAATGCCGCAATAATCAAGTCATTTTGATTTTTCTAGCTCAAGATATGTCCAAAGGAGTATTCGGTGCTCATGTCAGCTGCTTCCATTTGTCTTTCAACTTGCATGATGATTTGGACAACCTTGCACTTTAAATTTGAATTTCATTAAAACATATGAAATGTTATAAATTGAGTAAGCTTTCCAAAGGCTCAAGAATCACGTTATTTGGATATTTTTAGAGATATATATGACCAATTGATTGAACATTGCTCATGTGTCACATTCCTTGAGTCAATCCTTGTTCTTAAACTTTGGTGCCTTTAACATGTAGTCTTCTCCTTAGCTTCAACACTTCATTTAATAAGCCTCTTCTTGATTTTAAAATTATTTCAATGATCTTACTCTTGCACATAAATAAACATGTTAGTAAATCTCAATTAATCAATGTGTATTGTTATCATCAAATTATCATGTAGCCTTAGGGCTAACAATCTCCCCCTTTTTGATGATGACAAACCATTGATTGCTTTCAGATAATATCTAAAATAAAGAATGAAAAAGAAATCAAGAATAAACAAAAAGAGAGCAAATAGCAATTGTTATAAATACAAGCAATCCAACCATTTCTCCCCCTTTTGTTATCATCAAAAAGATGTAATCAAATTAATTACTCCCCCTAAATATATTCTCCCCCTTAACATATGCTACCATTCAAAAATTATCAAAGAAAAATTAAGATATATACAACATGCCTAATTCTCTTCTAATTATGCAAAATCTATCTTGACTAAGGGGTTTAGTAAATATATCAGCTAATTGTTTTTCGGTGGGAACAAATTCTAAAGAAATATTACCTTTTTGCACATGATCTCTAATAAAATGATGTCTAATCTCTGATATGCTTGTCCTAAGTGTTGTATTGAGATTTTTTGAATGTTAATGTCACTTTTATTATCACTTTGATGGGAATGTGATCAATACACACCATAATCTTTTAAAATTTGTTTCATCCAAGAGCTTGTGCACAACAACTTCTACTGCAATATACTAGGCTTTCGCGGTGCTAATGCAACAGAATTTTGGTTTTGCTACTAAACCAGATACAAGTGCATGTTCCTAGAACATGGCACAGAGCACTAGTGCTCTTTCTATCAAGAAGATCTTCCAGCAAAGTCCCGCATCGGAATAACTACTTAGATCAAATTAATCACACTTAGATACACGACCTAGATTGATGGTACCAAGAAGATAATCTAAATATCCTCTTACAGCCTTAGTGAGATTCTTGACAGATTGAATCTAGCACACATACACACACTAAACATAATATCAGGTCTACTAGCAGTTAAATACAAAAGAGAGCCAATCATACCTCGATATTTTGTTACCTCAACATCTTTCCTTTCTCATCTTTGTCAAGCTTGGTTAATGTACCCATAGGTGTGTTATATGTCCTTGAATTATCCATTCCAAACTTCTTGAGAAGATCTCTTGTGTATTTAGCTTGATTTATGAAGATCCCATCCATTGATTGCTTGATTTGAAGTCCAAGGAAGAAATTTAATTCTCCCATTAAGCTCATTTCAAATTCTTGTTGCATACACTTGGAAAATTCTTCACACATAAAAATATTAGTAGCACCAAATATAATATCATCAACATAGATTTGAACAATTAATAAATCATCATTTTTTGTTTTAACAAAAAGAGTAGTATCAACTTTTTTCATTTCGAAACCATTATCAATGAGAAATTTGCTCAATCTATCATACCCTGCTCTTGGTGCTTGTTTCAAGCCATAAAGTGCCTTTTTGAGTTTGAAAACATGGTTTGGAAAATCATGATTTTGAAAACCAAGAGGTTGCTCTACATATACTTCTTCCATAATGTAACCATTTAAAAATGCACTTTTGACATCCATTTGGTATAATGTAAAATTTTTATAACATGCAAATGCACACAACATTCTAATAGATTCTAATCTAGCAACCGGTGCAAAAGTTTCCTCATAATCAATACCTTCTTCTTGATTGTATCCTTGAGCAGTAAGTCTAGCTTTGTTTCTAATAATGGTGCCATTTTCATCTACTTTATTTCTAAAAATCCATTTAGTGCCTATAATAGAATGATTTTTGGGTCTAGGGACTAATTCCCAAACTTGATTTCTCTCAAATTGATTCAATTCTTCTTGCATAGCCAAAATCCAACTTTCGTCATTTTCGGCTTCTTTAAAAGATTTTGGTTCAAATTGAGAGACAAAAGCAAAATGATTACAAAAGTTCTTAAAAGAAGATCTAGTTTTCATACCTTGTGATGGTTCACCAATAATGAGATCTTTAGGGTGAGCTTTTGCATACCTCAATTCCTTTGGTAATTCTTGGGAAGAATCATTTACTTTCACAAGCTTTTCTTGTTGAAGTTGTAAATCATCTTGACTCTTTTCATCAAGCCTTGATTCCTTGATTTGCCTTTCTACTTCAACAATATCATCATCTAAATTCTTTGAAGAAATCACATTAGTTTCATCAAATTCAACATGCATAGATTCTTCAATAGTAAGAGTCTTTTTATTAAAAACTCTATATGCTTTACTATGGTTGGAGTAGCCAACAAAAATTCCAACATCGGCTTTTGCATCAAATTTTCCAAGGTTATCCTTGGTGTTTAAAATAAAACATTTACATCCAAAAACTTTAAAAAATCCAATGTTGGGTTTTCTTCCTTTCCAAAGTTCATAAGGAGTTTTCTTTATTAAAGCTCTAACATGGACTCTATTGATTATAAAGCATGCGGTATTAACGGCTTCGGCCCAAAAATATTTTGGCAAATTATTTTCAAGCAACATGGTCCTAGCCATTTCTTGGATAGTCCTATTTTTCCTCTCAACAACACCATTTTGTTGTGGAGTTCTAGGTGCGGAAAAATTATGTTCAAAACCATTTTCACCACAAAGATTTTCAAACGCGACATTGTCTACTTCACCACCATGATCACTTCTAATGGATACAATAGAATGCCCTTTTTGATTTTGGACTCTTTTTGTAAATTTTGAAAAAGCTTGTATGGCCTCATTTTTAGTTTTCAAGAATAATACCCAAGTGAATCTTGAATAATCATCCACAATAACAAAAACATAATACTTTCCACCAAGGCTTTGAGTTCTTGATGGTCCAAATAAATCCAAATGAAGTAATTGTAGAGGTTTATTTGTTGAAATAAATTTCTTTTGTTTAAAAGAAGTTCTCACTTGTTTTCCAAATTGACAAGCATCACAAATCTTATCCTTTTCAAATTTTATTTTTGGAAGACCATCAACTAAATCATTTTTAGAAATTTTTGAAATTGTGTCCATGCTAGCATGACCTAACCTTCTATGCCATAACCAAGCATCATCATTAACAATGAAACAATTTTCTACATGATCATTAACATCAATATCAATTGTATAAATATTACCACATCTATTACCAACAAATAATGTCTTATTGTTACTAACATCCTTAATCACACATCTATTAGGCTCAAAAGCAACAAAATATCCCTTATCACATAATTGACTAATGCTAATCAAATCATGTTTCAAACCATGAACAAGCAAAACATCTTTAATAATAGGTGAAGAAGGGTTACCAATATCACCATGTCCGATTACCCTTCCTTTGGCATTATCACCGAAGGTCACATATCCTCCTTTCTTCATGATTAATCTTGAGAATTTGGAGGCATCTCCGGTCATATGCCTTGAGCATCCACTATCTAAGTACCACTTGTGTTTGCCACTCCTTTGTCTCTACAATCAACATTCAAGGAGTAACTTTTTGGTACCCAAAAGTTCTTGGGTCCTTGGGGGTTAGTTATGGTACTTTTTGGAACCCATATTTGTTTCAAATTAGGATTTCTCTTAATATAGCAAGAATGCACTTTGTGTCCTTTTCTTCCACAATAAGTACATGAATGATTAGGATTATTCCTAGAAGATGCATGAACAAAATAGTTTTTAAAATACTTTTGATTTTTATGAGTTTTATATCCTAACCTCTTTTATCAAAAACACACCTTTGGTTTTGTAACATAGAATTCAAATTTTTTGTGCTTTTTGTAAAACTATCAACAATATTTCTTAAGTCATTATTTTCCTTTTTCAAAATAACATTTTCTTTCTCTAATTTATCAAAATCCTTTTGTTTTAAAATCTCATTTTCAGTTTTTAAAAAATATATTTGACTTTCCAAACTTTCAAAATCTTTTTGCTTTAAAATTTCATTTTCATTTTCTAAAGCTTCATTTATTTCTACCAACTCTTCTAATTGAGATAACATGATTTTTGACTTCTTTTTGAAAGCATTGATTTTTAAGTTTTTCTTATCAATTTGCACATGTAAATTTTGGAATGCTTCAAGTAATTCATCATATGAAAGTTTAGGATCATAGTTTAGAATACTTACCTCATCGTCACTTAAAGCCATGAAGCACATGTTTGCCACTTCGCAATCTTCTTCTTCGGTAGAGCTAGCTTCACTATCATCCCAATTTGTGGCTTTCATTGCTTTGGATTTCTTGTTTTGACTTTTGAAGTAAGGACAATCCATCTTTACATGTCCCGGTTTCTTGCACTCATAGCAAATGACTTGATCATTTTTCTTATCTTGCTTTGAGCTTTGCCCTTTGTACTCCCTTCTAGAGTTCTTCTTGAATCCTTGGTTTCTTCTAATCATCCTTTTTAGCTTTCTTGTGATGAATGCAAGATCTTCATCATCTCCTTCATCGTTGGACTCATCATCTTCTTTTGTTGAAGATTTGAAAGCGATATTTTTCTTTTTCTTGAAATCTTCTTCATTCTCCTTCAAGGTGATTTCATGAGTCATGAGAGAACCCATAAGTTCTTCTAATGGTAGTTTGGTGAGGTCCTTTGCTTCTTGAATTGCCGTCACCTTTGGCTCCCAAGATTTTGGTAGACACCTAAGAATCTTTCTCACCATTTCAACATTAGAATAAGATTTACCAAGAGATTTCAAACATTAATAATATCCGTAAATCTAGTAAACATTTCAGAAATTGATTCATCCGATTTCATCTTAAAAAGCTCATAACTATGAACTAGCATACTAATTTTAGATTCTTTAACTTGACTAGTTCCTTCATGAGTTACTTCAAGTGTGTGCCATATTTCTTGTGCCGTAGAACAAGTAGATATTCTATTAAACTCATTTCTATCTAGAGCACAATACAACACATTCATAGCTTTAGCATTCAAACTCAATTTCTTTTTATCATCTTCACTAAACTCTTTAGGTTCTTTAAGCATGCATTCCCCATTTTCAATTTTGGTAGGAACAAAAGGTCCTTCCAAAACAATAGACCACAAATCATAATCAAAAGATTTCAAGAAAATACTCATTCTAGTTTTCCAATAAGAGTAATCACTTCCATTAAAAAATGGAGGTCTAGAGATAGAAAGTCCCTCAACATATGAAGTTGAATTAAAAGTTGCCATAGCTCAAAAATCGGTTAAGATTTAAAAAAAATGAGCAACCTTGCTCTGATACCACTTGTTGACCCAGGTATGACAACCCAAGAGGGGGGGTAAATTGGGTTTTTATTTATCAAAACGAATTTATAAAACTTTTCTTGAAAGATAAATTATTTCACTTTTTCTTTTGAGAATAGAAGTGAAGAAGATGAAAATAGAAGTTATCTAAGATGCAATCAAGAGAATAGCTATAATAAATAATCTCAAGTGCAAGTAAATGTAAAGAGTATAGGGATAGAGAGAGTGCCAACTCAATTTACGTGGTTCGGCAAACCTTGCCTACGTCCACGGGCTCCTAGCTCCACAAGCTAGGCTTTCCACTAAGTTGTAGAAATCTTTACAACTTGCTTGATGAACAACCTCACCAAGACTTTTTCCTTCAACTCTTGATAACACCACACCAAGATTCTTCTTGATGAACAACCTCACCAAGGAAAGAGTTCTCTCAAGGATATCTTTTATCCTTTATAAGAAGATCTCACTCTCACCACAATACAAGAACAAAGTAAATTTTTACAACAAAAGTACAACTCTCTTCAAAGAGTAGATAAAGAATATAAAAGCTCTATAAACTTGATATTTCTCTTGTTTTTTGCTTGATAAAAATGCTTCTCTTGCACTTCTTGAATGCATGGGAGAATGGCTCCTTTTATAGGCAAATGAGATGAACTTAATCAAGTGAAGACACCATCTCCAAATTTTCTGCCCACCATAAAACCGTAATCTTGTCTGCCATTTTTGTCAATGTTCCGTTTGAAATTTGAAAATCTGTAAAACATAAAAGATCTGCACATTTGAATAAGCTTTCCAACGCATCAAGAATCAAGTCATTTGGATATCTGTAGCTCAAGATATGGCCAAAACACCATTCGGTGCTCATGTGACTTGATTTTTCTTCCTTGTGTCAGTCCACCGAATTGAATGATAATTCTGTCAGTCTTCCGTTTGAAATTTGAATTTCTTCAAAACATAAAAGATCTTCATATTTGAATAAGCTTTCCAAAACATTAAGATTCAAAGAATTTGATATCTCTATCTTAAGATATGGCCAAAAACCATTCGGTGCTCATGTGAGTTGATTTTTCTTCTCTGTGTCAGTCCACCGAATTGCATGTCAATTATGTCGGCCTTCCATTTGAAATTTGAATTTCTTCAAAACATATGAAATGTGCCCCATTAAGTCATCTTTCTAATGCCACAAGAATCAAGTCATTTTGATTTTTCTAGCTCAAGATATGTCTAAAGGAGTATTCGGTGCTCATGTCAGCTGCTTCCATTTGTCTTTCAACTTGCATGATGATTTGGAGAACCTTGCACTTGAAATTTGAATTTCATTAAAACATATGAAATGTTATAAATTGAGTAAGCTTTCCAAAGGCTCAAGAATCACATCATTTGGATATTTGTAGAGATATATATGACCAATTGATTGAACATTGCTCATGTGTCACATTCCTTGAGTCAATCCTTGTTCTTAAACTTTGGTGCCTTTAACATGTAGTCTTCTCCTTAGCTTCAACACTTCATTTTAATAAGCCTCTTCTTGATTTGACAATTATTTCAATGATATTACTCTTGCACATAAATAAACATGTTAGTAAATCACAATTAATCAATGTGTATTGTTATCATCAAAATTATCATGTAGCCTTAGGGCTAACAGTTTCCAGTGAACTAACAGTGACATCGACATTTCCTGGCAATAGATCGACGGCTTGCGATCATGGTATGGCCGTGGAATGGTGGAGCTTGGTCGTTGGGTGGAGGAGATGCAACGTCCAAATGGATTTAGAGCTAGATAGCTGATTTTCGATCATGAATGACCGACAAGGATGTTTGGGCTTTATTAGACGGTAGCTGTTGAAGCTTTTGATGGTGGTGTTGTTGGCCCATGCGTGGTGGAGGAGAGTGGTTTGTGATTGACCGAAACTAATTTTGGGTTTTTTAAGGCTTTTTGGTGAGATTTTAAGGATGGTGATGAAGGAAAAAATGATGAGGGTGGCCCGATCTATGATTTGGTGTATTCGGTGATGGTTGATTCGCCGATTGCTGGTGTTAAATAGTAAATCCGGTGATGAATAGTGGTTAACAGTGACTATGTTTGGAGTTTTGTGTATTTAGGGTTTATGGAATTTGGAATGATTTTGTGGAAACGAAGTTAGGCTCTGATAACAATTTGATGAGGAATTCATAACAGAACAAAACAAACACCAAGAACAACCAATAACAAACTCAAACAATCACTCATTTAATACCAAATCAACAATTTCTCAACACGAAGCCAAACACCAACTATGGGAAAACAATTATTTATTCTCAATAATCAATTCATAGCAAGCCTAAGAATTCAAATAACTAAGATACTTAATTTATACTAGTCCAAGTGATGCGTTCGAAACTAGCAAGTATACTAGTCGCACAAGTAATAAAGTGATAAGTAAGATATCGTTCCCACGAGGATTGATTCTAATTGAATTTGTTATTTTCCAGCAATAATAAACTAAATAGGGGGGGTTTTGTTGATTGATTAACTAAACTTAATACGAAAGCAAATGAAGAACAATACAATGCAAAGTTAAATCAATTGAGAATTACACAATGAAAGAAATCTGGTTAAGGGATCATTCTCTGCCACAAGATATGGATTTGCGAATTAATTGTAGGATTATCATCCAATTACACCATTAAAATTATCAACCGTAGATAACAATAAGGTCTGTTATCCCAATCTTTCCTTACTTTGTTGTTAAATAAAACAGGCTCTTTATTTAATCTCTATCCATTAAACAACCTAGAACAAGCTCTCTAAATTTAATTCAATGGATGCATTATGATAAGAAAGATAGGTTGATCTAAGCAATAAACACACAAGCTCGGATTATTTAACTTAGGTTATATTCTCCAATTGCAATCTCTGATCACAATTTTGCTACTAATAATTAGAAATTCAAGACAATTACGGATCAAGATTTCTAATCTAGCAATAGACAATATCCAGATTATAGTCAGTTGGCCACCCAAATACAACAGCAAGTAATCATAAGCATTAAACATGGGAAAATACAAGCAACTTCAATTAGAGAATTGGATAACAACTTCTTGCACAATCAACTCACAAAAAACCATATCAGGGGCTTTGAAATCACCCTCAACCAATTCAGATTCAGTTACACATGTTTAAGAACGTGGTAAATACAATACAACATGGAGACATTCCAGAAAATGAAAGGAAAGGGAAAAACTTAGCAAATTTGATGTAGTTCTCTTTGGATTGTAGTTCTTCCTCTTTCCAAGCTTCCTTTCTCCTTCAAGAACTCCAAGAGATGAAAGAATTCCAGAGCTGCAGCCTCCACCACGTTCTCCCCTCTTCAAGTTATGAAAATAAAACCCTAAAATGTGTTTAAATACTCTGCTACAGTAACGTGCTACAGTGTCCCGTATTATACATGCTACAGTGATGTGTGGAATTACATTTCTACACTTCTTACACTGTTTTGATTACAACTTTCGGTACACTGAATGGATTCATAAACCGTAAATTTCTCCAAAAAGTAGACTTCGAGAGCTTTTCAACGGTATATGATACGTCATCGGGTTCATTGTATATCAATACAATTAAATCCGAGAAGATGGTTGACTAGCAGAGGTGAAAATGAAGGGTTTTACTCCATTTTTGTGCAAGTTGCTCCAAAACTCCTACAAATATCAAAACCACACAAAAACATAAAAATACCAAGGAATATAGCAAAGAAACATGGACGAATTGATATGAAAATGATATATAATTAGACACCTATCACCAAACATATTGAAATTTGAGTCAAATTAGGAGAAGTCAGAATTCCTAATTGAGTCAAAATCCTTAGATATTTAAGTATTAATTCAATTAAACCCTAAAATAAACATATGACAAAAATAACCTCAATAATCCTAAATTGAAATATTCTTGTCCTACATCTGAAATGGTTATGGTAGACGCAGAACCGGATGTGGCTATGTCATTGCCTGAAAATGGAGTCGATAACCATGGATTTGAGTGGCATACATAAGGGGGTACCAGAACAACAATCATTTCTTTTATTAACATGGAATTTAGGGTTTTTGGTGGACAATAAAGGATTAAGGAAAATAAGGATAATGTAGTGTTTTCAATTTTTTGCTAGTTCAAAAGCACACAAAATCCATCAGAAGAACCTTGATGATAAAAAATGAAATCGAAAGAGATGCAATGATATAAATGCAATAGAATAGTTGTTTTCTACTTGATATCAAAACAAATTGTAGGTGTCGTTTCTAATATAAAAGTAGTGGTACACATTTTAAACTTTATCTCAAAATCATATATCTCAAATGACTTAACAAGAATTTAAAACTACCACATTATTATTATATCATCAACCTATTTACTTGTTAGTAATGCACTTCATTTTTTATGCAAAATTTAGGAATTGTACCATTATTCCTCATATACTCCCTTTTAATACCTTTTGTAAAGTGTTTACACTTGTTAATAAGGTTCTAATTAAATTCTTTGTCCTTTATGGTAAGATGAAAGCAATAACTACCATATTTATTAATTACTAAATAAAAAACTTAAATTATGATAGCTTAATCCGATATTATATTTTGTTAGATAAATTTTTTAATATTTATATAATTCTTAGATATTTAAATTAATTTTTATTTAAAAATGTACCCTTATTACATAACTATTTTAAAAATAAAATAAAAAATAACTTTGATTTTGAAAATTATCCTCTTACTATTTAATAAAGAAATTGATTAAAGATGATTATTTTGTAAATTTATATAACCATTTAAGTTTTATTAGTTTATGTTATATATATAGTTTATTAAAGTTAGAGACTGTAACAGTGGATTGTGGTTACGTCAGTCTTCCCCGCGAATTAGTCGAGTTGCACATAAGCTAGCTCGGAGACTTTGATTAAAAAAAAAAAAAAAGTTTGTGTGCCTATTTTAATCAGGACACTAAAAAATAAACTGTGATTATACATTCTTTATTATAAGCTGAGTGCAATATAGGGATTTCCATTTTCAAATACAATATTCTGGTTAACAAAAGTGTAAACAAGATATCAGATAGTTGTGAGGTCTAAATGATATCTATTTCGGAAACTTTAAAGTTTAGAGTAAAAAAATACAACAAGAGGAATACGAGCAACACTCTTTCTTGTTCTCCCTCTTAACTTACTTGGGTCGACATGTATCTTGAAACTTTAATAATTGATAAATGAGTTGATGATTCGTTTTTCATTATTACAATTTTTTTAAAAAAAGGTTAGTGGATACACCAAAAGTAAGGAGTGACAAAAGAGGCTTGCCAACGTTTCTCATACAACAAATCTATTTATGAAGAGATATGAGAAAAAGAAAAAAGAAAAAAGGATCTGAAGAAATAAATCAAGTGAAATTTCAAACCGAAAAAAAAAACCATTTAAGAGGTTTTTTTTTTAAATCTTTTTTGGGAACTTGTAAAATTTAATTGTATAGTTAAATTTAAAGTCAAGAAACATATACAATAGACAACAATCAAGAAATGTCTAAAGTGTCTAGCATTTTAACCAATACACTAGATGCTTGTATATCTCTTTTCAATTTTTGGTTAGATAAATTTCTAGCACACTGTCCAATTGTTGAGCTATTGTTAGACAATGTTAGATAATTATAAGTCTTGATGTTTCACTTTGAAACTCAACCTTTTCTAGTGATTTTAATTTTATGATTGAACGCCAATCTAAACTACTTTAAAACATTTTTATCCTATGTTCGTATCTATTGTCATTGAGCAATATGACATTTGATAGATTAGATGTAGAAGTGAAGTAAATAGGCATGTGGTGTTTGTTGGCTTATTGGGTGATATAAATTTCTCATAACTTTGTATGTATTTAAACAATGAAATAATGTTTGCGGCCTATTTATGCCAAAATATTACTCTCTGAGAGTTCTAGAAATATGCAGTTATATAAAATACAATAGTAAACTGTAAAGTAAATTGGCTCAGGAGGATTTTTACGTGGTTCGGTTATAAAACCTATGTCCACAGACAGCTATAGAGCTGAAATTCACTAAGTTCTTGTTTGTACAATCTTTAGAACCTTTTATACTGCTGACTCACCCTCACACACTAACCTAATCTTGGTAAAACAAAATCTTCGCAAAGATCATAAACTCTAGTGACACTACCCACTCTCTGTCACAGACAACTTAACAGCACACTGTTAAGTTATACATAACACACGACGTCTGACATTGAATTACATAAACATTTAACCCGCAAGTTATCCCAAGTTTCTACTAACTCACACAGACTCAATCAACAATTGATGTACGATTTCTACCACTCATACATGAATCAAAAGACTCAAAGAATCAAATTAAAGAAGCATCCCAATTTGCATTGAAGTTCTTCTATCAGTTCATGAAATGCCAAAATCAAGACTCTCTCAAAACTAAATTAGCTAACACGTTAATCTCTCTTCTACATCTTCAGCCCTCAGTTATAATATGGTATATATAGTGAGATGCCTGGACGACATCTCCTAGAAATCCTGTAAAAGATCTACATCAAAATCATATTAGGA
Organism: Boswellia sacra; assembly: GCA_013180625.2. NCBI lineage: Eukaryota > Viridiplantae > Streptophyta > Magnoliopsida > Sapindales > Burseraceae > Boswellia > Boswellia sacra. The sequence goes on along the minus strand of SNVD02002385.1, from coordinate 59,534 downwards.
TTAGGAGAAATAAAATAGGAAGTGATATAATTAAACTCCTAAGAAATTAGGATAAATAAACATCTATTCTAATTAGGATACAAAATACTATATCCTAATCTAAAAGAATATTTATTATAAATCAAATACTTCCTAAAATATAATTCTAGAAACAGTAAAATAATAATCAAAATAACATTCTTGTTTTATCACAAGTTGATCAAAATATAATATGTGCATGACACATGCAAGTTGACAAAAAATTCCATCACCAACATTCTCGGTACAAGTGCTCGACATACACCACTCGACACTCGACACTTGAAACTTGACACTCAACAAGTTTGACACAACAGTCTCGACATGCGACACAATCGCGACACTCGACAAAAGTTTGACAGTCAACAAAATCTCGACACTAGACGAAATCGAAACTGGACAAAAACTCAACACTAGACGAAATCGGAACTGGACAAAAACTCAACACTAATAATCTCGACATGATCAACTCGACACACATCTCGACATAATCAACTCGACACAGCTTGACACATCTCGATACATCTCGACACCAACAATCTCCCCCTTTTTGGCAACTTGTGATGAAAACATTAAACTGTTTCTAATAAAAATAACATGTGAGCTGTTACAAAAATCGTAATAGAACACTATCATAACTTTGTATATCCTGCAAACAAGATAAAACACAGAAAAAACACATAACATCAAAATAGATGAAAGCACACACATAGCATAAGAAATTTAGTTCTTACTCCCCGTCACTTCTTACCTGCACAGTTGAGGAATAAGCGAAAAAAAACTCAGAACACAGTTAAAGAGATAACAAAAAAACAACAAAAAGATCAGCAGCAGCAGCACAAAAAAGGATCAGTAGCAACTCCCTCATTTCTCCCCCTTGATTTTAGCACAAGTGGCCAAAACTAACTAAGTCTGGGAGACTTGCTAACTGGGTGAGAAGTGGAGCTGCCACGGCAATTTATAGTCCTGCGAGCTACAGATTTAAACTTGCGCCTCGTAGAGGGGGTAGGCTGTTCAGAGGGTACAGGTGTTGGCGATGCATCAGTAATGTCAGAAGAAGTAGTAGTGACTTCAGCCACAATTCTTTGGATGTCCTTCTCATGAAGTTCTGCATTGGTGGTAGAGAGGTATGAGGTTCTGCTTTAGTTGCTTTAGGGAGAGGGAAATCATGTGGGGCTTCCTCAGCAATTGGTGAAGTCTATTTCATTTTGGATTCTACTTGTTTTGGTTCATCTGACACAGATTCATCTCTTAAAGCTGGAGCTGATGATTTGATTTTCTTCTTCTTCGTCTGGTCAGATGATTTCTTTACCACTTCAACTGTTTTCTTTCCCTGCCTTCTAGTTCCCTTTGCAGGAGATAGAATTGGGTTTGCCTTTTGCTTCTGTGCTGCAGTTATGTCTATCTCAACAGCAAATTGTGTAGCTTGACCTGCTGCTGGCATTTGATCAACTACTTCAGGCAGAGGTTCATCAGCCTCAGGTATCTCCTCAGTTGGTTTCTCAGGAACCACAGTGTCAATCTCCATGGTCTGTGGTTCGGTTGTAGTACCAGGATGTCCTGCAATCTTTACTTCCAAAGCAGATTGCTTGAGTTTAATGTCCTTCAAATCCTACACAATTTCTGTCAGAGCAGAGTTGATCAGTACAAGTTATTCTTCAATATTGTTCAACTGATTTTTCCTGACTGTCTTTGGCTTAGGTTCAGGTGCAGGTAAATCAGATTTGTCATGCAATCTCTGAAGAAATCCCTTTGTAATGGATTTAGATAGAATTTTTGTCTGTTCATTAGAACTCATAGGGATGTTGTTCTGTGCAAGAATCCCTTGAATCAAACAAGAAAACACAAGCAAGTAATGATCAGAGTGATAAGATCCAATCTGTACAATTGATCTATAGGCTAGCAAACCAAAGTTAATTGGTCGATTGGTGCCTAAACAATAGAAAAATTTCACTCTGTCTTCCCGAACTTGATTTTGATCGGAAGAAGGAAGCCAGTTGAATTGAGTTATCTTATGCAACACTCGATATTTCTTCCGAAGATATTGCTGGTCTATACCATCCTTCGACTACCAAACAATGTTTGTTCTACCAGTCAATTGCTCTATTACTTCGGCCATGTTAAATTCTTCATCTAATGCATGTAAACTGCCTATGGGAATGTTCATGATAGTGTTTATAGCATTCGGAGAGAACTTAACAAACTTTCCTCTACAATAAACTTTGTGATACAGAAAGCTTTTAGGATCATCAATGGCGGCAGTAATGTTTGCATAGAATTCCTGAATTAAAGCCTTCACAGGGGGTAGGAAGTTTGTTACCGTATAAGTCTAGTAAATAGACTCAATCATCTCACTCAAACCATAGGTATTGAAATCTGACAATTGTACCGGCCTTTCTATTTGTAGATTCCTCTTTGAAGTGTACTTCATGAACTTCTGTTTAATGGCCGCTGTGAGGAATTTGTTGAACTTCGGCTTGATTTTGTCCTTTATCTTTTTTACTGGAATAAGTTCATCTTCGCTCATGGCTGGATCAATTGCAATCTCTGCATGTTCGTGTTGTTTCGGAGATGACGGTACACTATTGCTAGAGTCACTGTGAGAAGATGAAGTATTGGCTGTCTTTTTTTCCTCAAAGGAGGTCGCCATAGTTAGGGTTACTGGTCTGCAAAAAATTTTCAGAACAGAAAGAGATAAGCAAGACGTGGGACAGGGAAGATACTGTAGTTGGAGTATGGTATGAACAGGAGAAGCCCAAAAACTATTCGTAATATACTAGGCCAAAATTGAAATAATTTTGTTTTTAACAAAAATTTAATATTTATTCCCTTTCCAAACTGTTTCATAACTGATATTAATGAACAAATTCAAATATTTGATGCCCATTTGAATAAGGAATTCTAATAGAATTAGGATTCCCGCCACTGAAACTTCTCCCCTTTAATTTAATATTGCTGACATGACATTTTTGACACATGGACACATAAGAAAATCAAATTTTTTAAATAAGCACAAAGAGCATCGGGTGTTAAGAAAAACGTAACAGCTGACAGTTAACAATAACATAACAACAGTATCTGTACATCATATGAATCATTCTAAGAAGGGATATTTCATAGCTGATTATTTACCTTTATTATTATTATTTTTTTTTTTTGCTTAATCCAATTGAGTGATCAACTTGAGCATGCTTCTTACACACACAAAAGTTAGTCTCAATGTGAATTTTATAAATAAATACAGTAGCTTTCACACATGTATAGAGGTAGCCCTTTTCCATTTGAGTGGGTGACCTCACCATATTTCCTAGATACAATAAAGTTACTCTCAATGGATGGCTTTCACACATCATATACTGGTAGCTCTCTCTGTATTTTTTATTTTTAAACCAGTATCTTATCATTCACTCAATTTTTAGATCACAGCTCCCATATGCTTAATTAGAAGAAAACTTATGATATTACAGTTACAAATAACATAACAGCACACAATGTTTATTCAGATAACTGACAGATGCCTAAGGCTTTTCTTAAATTTTTAAATCTTGTTGTATCCAATGCCTTAGTGAACAAGTCAGCCAATTGTCTATCAGTAGAGATGTGTTCAATGTGTATTACCTTAGATTCTACTAGTTCCCTTATAAAATGGTATCTTATGTCAATGTGTTTTGTTCGAGAATGCTGAACAAGATTTTTAGAAATATTTATAGCACTAGTATTATCACAAAACACAGTTATGGCCTTTTGTTCAAAACCATAGCCACTCAACATTTGATTCATCCATAGTAGTTATGTGCAACAACTTCCTACTGCTATGTATTCGGTTTCAGCAGTAGACAAAGAAATAGAATTATGTTTTTTTGTTGTGCCATGAAACCAAGTTAGTACCAAGATAAAAACAACCTCCCGAAGTGCTTTTCGATCATCTATATTTCCTGCCCAATCAGCATCACTGAACCCTGCAAGATAATTATTTGTATCTTTAGAAAACCATATTCCATAATCATATGTTCCATGAACATACCTGATGATTCTCTTAGCTGCTGCAAGATGTGATTCCTTTGGATTTGCTTGAAATCTTGCACACAATCCTACACTAAAGCACAAGTCTGGTCTACTTGCTGTGAGGTATAGCAAGCTGCCAATAATACTTCTGTACAAACTTGCATCAACATCTTTCTCTGTATTATCTTTGAAAGTTTTAGATTAGTACTGATAGGAGTTTTCATTGGTTTTGCATTTTCAAGCCCAAATTTCTTTACAAGATTTTTAGCATATTTTGATTGAGATATGAATATTCCATCATTCATTTGCTTAACCTGTAATCCAAGAAAGAAATTTAATTCTACTACCATGCTCATCTCAAACTCTTCCTGCATCAACTTAACAAACTCATTAGCTTTGCTTTTGTTAGTTGATCCGAAAACAATGTCAACAACATTTTGTGCAATAATAAGATAGTTAGATGCATGTTTGATAAACAAAGTCTTATCATTGCTGCCTCTTTTATAACCTCTATTGATCAAAACGTTTGTCAACCTTTCATACCAAGCTCTAGGAGCTTGTTTTAAACCACACAAAGCTTTATGCAATTTGTACACAAAATCAGGATGCTTAGGATCTTCAAATCCTTTAGGCTATTCAACGAAGACTTCTTCATTGAGATAGCCATTTAAAAATGTTGTTTTAACATCCATTTGGTACAATTTGAAATCAAGCAAACAAGCAATTGCAAGTAGTAATCTGATTGACTTAAGTCTAGCTACTGATGCAAAGGTTTCATCAAAGTCTATGCATTCTACTTGTATGTAACCTTGTGTAACTAGCCTAGCCTTATTTCTTACTATTTATCCACTTTCATAAGTTTTATTTTTGAATATCCATTTAGTTCCAATGAAATTTGCATTTTCTGGCCCAAGAACTAATTCCCATACTTCATTCCTTTTAAACTGATTAAGTTCATCTTGTATGGCTTGAATCCAAACATCTTCTTTTAAGGCTTCTTTCACATTTTTTGGTTCAACTAAAGAAACATAACGTGCAAACCTTACTTGATTTCTTACCTTGCTCCGAGTCTTCATCATACCATCTGGTGTTCCAATGATAAAACTTGTTGGATGTGCCTTCTGAATCCATGTGGGTGGATCTTTCTTTTCTTCTTCATTTCTGATTCAATTCCTGTTCAAATCTGAGTTGTCAGATGTTACTGTTACGTCAGGTGTAACAGCAGCTATTTCCTTTTTCATAACAGAATCTTCTTTATTGTTGCTATCTAAAACTGACTTTTTTGTGTCTTCTATAAAGCTGGTTATGCGTTTCTCTAGTGAGTACTTTGCATAATCATCAAGATCATCAAATACTACATTTACAGATTCCATGACTGCCTCAGTTCTCAGATTGTAAACTCGAAATGCTTTACTATTTTGGGCATATCCCATGAAGACTCCTTCATCACTCCTTGGATCCAATTTTCCTAAATGCTCTATGTCATTTAAGATGTAACATCTGCATCCAAAAACATGAAAAAATTTCAAATTTGGCTTTCTACCTTTCAAAATTTCATAAGGTGTCTGGTTAGTGCCAGGTCTAAGAAAAACTCTATTTGAAATATAACAAGCAGTGCTTATAACTTCAACCAATAGGCTCTTGGTCAATTTTTTGCTATTGAGCATCACTCTAGCCATCTCTTGAAGAGTTCTATTCTTTCTTTCCACAATGCCATTCTGTTCAGGGGTTGTGGGGGCTGAAAATTCAAGATCAATGCCATGATATTTGCAGAAGTCATCATAGCTAACATTCTCAAATTCCTTGCCATAAACACGTCTTATTCTCACAATCCTGCCAATGTTCTTGTTTTGTGCATTTTCAAGCTTAACACAAAGATTCCTAAAAGCTTCAAAAGTGTCAGATTTTTTTTAATAAAATCAACCCAAGTATATCTAGAAAAATCATCCACACAAACAAATATGTATCTCTTACTTGTAATGCTTTCAATTTGCATAGGACCCATAAGATCCATGTGAAGCAAATCAAGTATTTTGGATGTGCTAAGATGTGGATTTAACTTGTGTGAACTTCTAATTTGTTTTTCCATTTGACATGGTCCACAAATTCCATTAAGTTTGTCATCAAGTTTAGGAACTCCTTTTACAGCACCTAACTTAGTTAATTTAACCAAGTTTTTGTAATTTAAGTGTCCTAATTTTTTATGCCATAATTCTAAATTTGAAATCCTAGCATGAAATGCACTCTTTATCAAATAACAATTATCGAAAGATCTATTACGTTCTAGAATGCATTTACCAAAATTATCTAAGACTATGCATTTGTTTTGTTTGAAATTAACAATATACTTGTCATCACAAATCTGACTAATACTAATAAGATTAGCTTTCAAACCTTCAACCAGCAAGATATTTTGAAAATTGGGTAGACCTTTGATATTCAAAGTACCTTTACCAATGATCTTACTCTTTGCTCCATCTCCATAGGTGACATTACCATCCCTACATGCTTTAAAATCTGTTAGAAATAGTTTATTTCCAGTCAGGTGCCTGGAACAACCACTATCAAAATATCACAAATCGTTAGATGATTGGTTAAGAGCAGTAAGAGCAACATGACATACTGTCTTGTCTTTCTTAACCCACTGCAGTTGTGGTTTTGGTAACAGTTTGAACTATTTTGATCTCTTATGCAATAGACTCAACAGTTTAAAGCATTTAGGCCTAATATGTCCCTTTTTACCACAAAAATAACAAGTTGGTATGAATTTCTTTACCTTTTCAGAAGTAGATTTAAAAGAACTCGATGGAGAGACAAATGTCTTACTGCTTTTGGAATCAGGGCTTAACTTTAAAGAGTTAAGATCCGAATTCTTACTTGATGTTGAAGCTTTAACAAAAATAGTTGTTGATGAAGATGCAACATTACCTTTTATGTACCCCAATCCATGTTTGTTGGAGTTGTCTCTTCCAAGACTCAAGACCTGATCAAGTTTACCTGCTCCTATTTTGAGTTAATCAACACACCTCTTGCTTTCAACCAGTTCTGTTGTGATTTTCTCAATATGCGCTGTTTTGTCTATCAAAACGGTCTCCAGTCCTGAGATCTGTTTTTCAGCATACGATTTTTCACATTCCAGCACCTCAATCTTCTTTTTCAAGATTTTGATTTCTTCCTTCTGATTCAGCCATTCACCATCGAGTACGTTGTATGTCTCTTGCAACTCTTCATAGTATTTTGGTCCATCTTCTTCATCAGAATGATCAACACTGGTTCTGTAATTTTTTGTCATGTCAGACATAACAGCTTTCCCTTTATCAGCTACAGATGTAGTAAATGCAACAAAGTTGCTCATGTAATCTTGATCTTCTGACTTCGATTCTAATTCATCACTCCAAGTTGCTGTCAGTCCCTTGTTCTTCTTCTTGAGATTAGCGCATTCAGATTGAAAATGCCCATAACTAAAACATTCATAACACTGAATCTGCCCTTTCTTTTCAGGTTGTTTTGACTTCTTCTTGTCATTCTCCTTGCTGAACTTTCTGAATTTTTCTTCTCTTGAGTTTGATGGCTTTCCTTGATTCTTTTTCCTAAAATTTCTTTTCGTAAACTTAACATAATTTCTTGTTAGAAAAGCAATCTGTTTAGAATCAGTTTCATCATGCTCATCACTACTTTCATCATCAGATTTTTCAGTTTTCACATTGAATGCAATGCTTTTACCTTTTTGCTTCCTAGTACTCTGATTAATTTCAAAGTTTTGGAGAATGTCAATCAATTCATTAACCCTCATCTCATCAGTGTTTTTAACTTCCCCAACAGCTGAAATTTTAGGTTGAAATTTATCTAGAACAGACCTAATTATCTTGCTAACAATTTCTGCATCAGTGAAAGTTTTGCTAAGCATGTATGCTGAATTTGTAATGTGACATATCTTAGAGTAAAACTCAGAAATTGACTCATCCTCATGCATCGTCAGATTTTCAAATTGAGAATTTAATCTCATCAATTTAGATCTTTTAACGATACAATACCTTCATGTTTTACCTCAAGTATGTCTCATGCCTCCTTGACTACTTTGCACCTTGAAATCTGTTTGAAGTTGTTTAAGTCCACTGCAGCAAAGATTGCATTGAGAGCCTTTGAATTCCAATTGGAACGTCGTTATTCTTCATCAGTCCATTCATCCTCTGATTTGGGTTTGGAATCACCAAAAGCATTCACTTTTGTTGGCAGTGTCCATCCTTTAAGCACACTAGTCCATGCCCTGTCATCAAGAGATTTGATATACATCAACATTCTTATCTTCCAATATGAGTAATTACTATCATCAAGAATAGGTGGTTGTGTTCTGGATCCTCCATTGCAAATAAACTCCATCCTTCTAGATCAACGTGATCGTTTTCTTCACTTGTCTATCAGAAAACTTGCCCTGATACCAATTGAGAGTTCTAGAAGTATGCAGTTATATAAAATACAATAGTAAACTGTAAAGTAAATTGGCACAAGAGGATTTTTACATGGTTCAGTTATAAAACCTACGTCCATGGACAGCTATAGAGCTACAATTCACTAAGTTCTTGTTTGTACAATCTTTATGACCTTTTACAATGCTGACTCACCCTCACACACTGACCTAATCTTTGTAAAACAAAATCTTCGCAAAGATCATAAACTCTAGTGATACTGCCCACTCTCCGTCGTAGATAACTTAACAGCACACTATTAAGTTATACATAACACACGACGTCTGATATTGAATTACATAAATACTTAACCCGCAAGTTATCCCAAGTGTCTACTAACTCACATAAACTCAATCAACAATTTATATATGATTTCTACCACTCATACATGAATCAAAAGACTCAAAAAATCAAATTAAAGAAGCATTCCAATTTGCGTTGAAGTTCTTCTATCAATTCATGGAATGCCAAAATCAAGACTCTCTCAAAACTAAATCAGCTAACTCGTTAATCTCTCTTCTGCATCTTCAGCCCTTAGTTATAACATGGTATATATAGTGAGAGGCCTGGACGAAATCTCCTAGAAATCCTATAAAAGATCTACATCAAAATCATATGAGGATTAGGAGAAATAAAATAGGAAGTGATATAATTAAACTCCTAAGAAATTAAGATAAATAAATATCTATTCTAATTAGGATACATGATACTATATCCTAATCTAAAAGGATATTTATTATAAATCAAATACTTCCTAAAATATAATTTTAGAAACAGTAAAATAATAATCAAAATAACATTCTTGTTTTATCACAAGTTGATCAAAATATAACATGTGCATGACACATGCATGTTGACAAAAAATTTTGTCACCAACATTCTCGGTACAAGTGCTCGACATACACCACTCGACACTCAACAAGTTTGACACAACAGTCTCGAAATGCGACATAATCGCGACACTCGACAAAATCTCAACACGAGATGAAATCGAAACTCGACAAAAACTCGACACTAGACGAAATCGAAACTCGACAAAAACTCGACACTAATAATCTCGACATGATCAACTCGACACACATCTTGACATAATCAACTCGACACAGCTCAACATATTTCGATACATCTTGACATAATCAACTCGACACAACTCAACACATCTCGACACCAACACTTTCAGCATCCAATTACTTAATAAACCCTTTGTAAATGTGTAATGTTCATCTCTTAATTGAATGGTATTATACTTACAAATTATTCTTATAAACTCATCTATCATATGACGTTATTATATGACTATAACATGATAAATATTAATTAATGTTATTAATGTTCCGCGTGGAAAGGATGATCTCCTCTCTGCCTGTGAAAAAGAATCCAAAAAAAAATGTCGTTAAAAGGATCTTCTACCTAGTTAAAATGGTTAATCACACATTACATTTGTGAAACTTGTATTTTTAAGAATGATACTTGAGTAGTTTATTAAAATTTGTGAGCGAAGGATTCGTTGTCTTCAACGAATACTTGGGTTGTCTTCAATGAATGTTTTGTGGATTTTTTTTTTTTTAATATTGGTGTGAGAACGTATGCGTTCGGGAAGTTTGGGACGGAAGTTGATTATGCGAAGGAGACTCGAGAAGTTAATGAAGAAGAGAGACAATGATAAAAGAAGTCTTAAATGTACCGGCCCCACATGTGTTAAATTTTTATTACAAATTACTTAAATTAAAAATGGGGTCCTTTTAGTTCATGGGTGAGGTTGAAATAGCATCACCCAATTTTTAAATTAAAATTTTATAAACTCTATCTCCGTAATTTTAAAATGACATCAATTAATCAATAACATTCAAAAGATTAACCTGTAATTTAATAAAAATAACATCAATAACCATTTTTAAAAGTTTGATTACAAAAATCAATGGCAAAAATATTTGTATTAAAATCTTACATCATTTGTGGAATTTTTATTTATTTTGCTTGTATATTTTATACAATTAAGTTCCAATCTATTGAATTTATATTGATTACATGAGAATAATTTTGAAATTATGAAAAAAAAGAAGGGTAAAAGTATAATTTAAAAAATTAATGTTACATACACTTAAGAGATTTTTTTTCCTGAAATCCGAATAGGCCTGAATTAAACTGAAGTCTGAATATATCTGAATATATAAATCTGTATAATTTATTTGTTTTTCTATTTTCAATATCTAAATTAAAATGTTTAAAATTAATATTTTACATATATATTGTAGACGCCAAAATTTTGCCTACTTTCTGAATACACGTGGCAGACTCATGTGGCAGTCGAATATCTGTAGAATAGAGAAAAATGGTCGAAGGATTAGCCGGCGAAAGTGCCTGCTAAAACTCTCCGACGTTCAGGTCAGTGATTGAAGGAAATCTATTTAGTCGAATGAGTTCTCAATTTATTTACCTCAAGTCCTAGCGTCCTTTTATACTGGAGTCTTAGCTATTTTTAACCCTTGTTCAACAAGAATCCAATTATACAAGATAGACTTTGATTTCAAATTTAATTTCTATTAAGTTGAAGATAACCCTCTTGGTTTTGATAAAAATCAATTTCATCGAATCATCCCAATCTTGAATAAAAGGTATCATATAATTACTCAATAATTCAAATTCAAAATCTATACTCGATAGATGACTCATCTAGCTCAACTTGAATATTCAAATTCAAAGCTAAATTCGTCTACTTGGTAATTTTGACTCGGAAGCCTTAGTAAACTCAGATGCTTAACTCGGTAAAATTGAGCTCTATCAACCTTGAACTTACACCACCTACCTGATCTACTCCGAACTAATGAAAAGTTCCATGCGGTAGCTTTATAAAGATTCCATTCAGTAACTTTATAGCACTCCAAAGTTTAGACCAATTTTTACACTCCATATAAGCCCCCCAGCTTTTTAGATTTTAGTGGAATCTATAAAGCTTTATGACTTCTGTTGTGTAAATAAATTGGGAATAAATCTTCTTCTTTTGTCCATTGAATAAACACTTTCATGTTTTCAATTACTCAACAATGTGATTCATTCGAAAATTTGATCTTGGAAGCTTGTGCTCAGCATGTTGCACTAACTCAGAATGTATTAACTCCGTAAAATTTGTACTCGATAGTGCAGAATGGATTTTACTCAGTCTTCTATACTTGGTTCTGTTAACTTTGCTTTGAATGTTTTCACTAAGAAGGTTGGACTCTGTAACTCCGACTTCTTCAATTCATAGCCTACTCAGTAATCTAGATGAGAAATTCAGCACCTCAAATTTTTCTCTACCATACTATCTTCTTTATTCTTCCATATCCATTCTTGTAGTTGTATAACATGGTCTTCACAATGATTTCCACTATTTCTTCATATCCGCACTCAGGGCTAGCCCAAGGGTTTTTTGGGGCTTAAGGCGAAATGGGTTGTGCGAGCCTAAGACGAAATTTATAAACGAGACCCTTTATATTTAATTAAAATAATTATACATTTAATTTTTAAAAAAAATATATTTTGTCTAAAATTAATTTTTCTTGTCTTTTGAAATGTAAAATTATTTATCAAATCCTTATATTCAAGTGTTTTCCAATATTTCTTTTTCAATAGACAATAAAACTAATCTATTTAATTTGTGTTGTATTATACTTGATTGTAGATATTATTTTACTAGCAATAATGCTGGACTTATAATATTCATACAACGTAAATTATACAAAATGACGTGGCAGCATACATAGCAAAGTCTTGTTGAAGATATAACTTCACTCATAAATTTTTTTTCCTCCTCAAGTGAATTTTCACCATATAGACTAGTACATCATATTGCAGAGTTTATGTTGTATGAATATTTTAAGTCTAGCATTAGTCTTTCATTAATTTTATTTTTGAAAAGCGTTGTTCTATTGAATCAACTGTTACGGGTATTGTTAATAATATTCTATAAGCAATATAAGAATTTGGAAAAGAATATACTTTTTTATTTAGTTAAGTATTTTTGGAGTATTTTTTTTTTCTTGTATAACCTCTTTTAAAACCTTAAGTTATGAAAATAAATTTAACCCATAAATATCTAAAAACATATCATATTTGAAAACAATTTCTAGATTCCGACAAAAATTTGTCAAACAATCATCATTCAAAGACTTTATTTTTTTATAGTAAATAAAAATCCAAAAAACTACAAATAAATAAATAATAAGCATGAAATACAAAATAAACAATAACTACAAGTAAATAATAAAATAATAACTATAAAAAATATGAATAAATTACTAATATGGACAATAATCTAAAATTAATAAAAATATTAAAACGTGAAATAATAGAAGTTGTAAAATTGCAATTGCATTCAACTTTGTTAGAATAGAAAGTTTAAAGAAAGATCACTGCCCTGGATGCCTTGGTCTAGCTTGAAAACGGAGAAATAAGAGGAAGAAGATGTATAGCAAAAGGAAAGTGAGAGTTGTGAACTTGTGAAGAATGAGAAAGCAGTAAAATGAGAGAGAGAATAAGGAAACCTGATAGAGTTGACAACAAACAATAAAAAAAAAAGTACAATAATTAGGTGGTGGGCTTATTAAAAAAAATTGAATAAGATTTGTTTAACGACGTGCTAAATTTATTTTATTTTATTTATATCCATAACAATAAGGTGGAGTTAATAAATTAATTATATCAAAGTAAAAGTACAATGATCGCATTTATGGGCGGGATGGAGTTATTTATTTGAACTAAACTTTTAAAACGATATAAAAAAAATTAACATAATACATAAAATAAATTTTCAAGATTTTGGGGCCTTTCATATTTTGGGGCCCTAGGCAACCGTCTCACTTGCCTAGCGTTTGGGTCGCCCCTGTCCGTACTATGTTGATTAGAGGACCAAGACAACAATTTAAATCTACACGGCATATCAAACTTGGTTTTTAAGAATAGCTAACACTCTATCGTATTTGACATCTCCACCTTTCAAAGCAGCCAATGTCCTATGTCTTTTTCTCTTGGCATTTCATTCGTACCCAGGTTCAAATCCAAAGCTCCACATACTATATGGTTAGTCTTGTAGTGATGCACTCCAATATTAATTATACAACAATTAACTTGTCTCATCATGTCAGAGTCCCCTAAGTTCTATAACCGTGCAACTCTTGACTTCTCTTTCTTCTCGTCTTTAACATGCAAATATATTTTGCTAACTTTTAATATTTAGACTACCATGATTGAATTGTCCAAGCCAACAATTCTAATCAGTTTAGCATTTCAGACTAGTATTTTATTTTCTCTTACACCACTTGTTTCAACCTTGCTTCCACAGATAGACTGAACTTCATACTACTTGTATTCAATAGAAATGTTTTATTTGGAAGTACATAAAGAAATTAAAACTTCCATACCTTCAATTTCTTTTTTAACTTTTCTATAAACACGTGCACTCATATTCACTTTGATTTTCCATATAAGCAACTCATCTAGGCCATATTGATTGAATCATAAAGTGGGCTGCTTTGATTAATTCGGTAGTCCAGACATAACCTTATTTCATTCGGCCCCTCTACTTTTGGAAGATAGCCAAAGTCTTTTTATTTTAAATACTGACTTGCTTCCAATAGAGTTAACTACAAGTGTTTTACTCTATTAGAATTTGTATACGGTAGAATTAAACAAAATAGTCATTCCACCCAAAAATTTATAAATGGAATTAAATAGAAATAATATTTATTCCATTCAAAACTTTCTAATAAGATTAAAATAATAAATTTTATCTAACTCTAGAAATTTGTAACTAACTATAATCCATTATTCTGAATTTAGTCGGCCTTGAAATGTTTAACATATTGACTCAGATTCTCACGGATTGTCCTTCATATGACATGTGTCTTTATATTTTTCATGCAATTGTCGTATTCCTATTCAATTTTACAGGAACCCACATGCAATTATGTCTTTATTCGGATTGTTCCAATTCAGATTGATTGGAATCTACCAAGGATATGTTGTTCCAAATCAGATTGATCGGAACTCACCAAAATATATTCCAATTCGAGCTTATTGAAACCTAATGAATTGTTTAGAGAGAAGAGACTTTTTTTCCTCTTTTTACAAGAGTATATTATGGCATCAGTTGTTCTACATGATTTCTTTCTCTTCCTAGCTATCTAAAGTACCCAACTTCTGAAGGCCTTTTATGGCTTACTATTCGCCATTTGGACTTATTTAGCCTCATGAGCATGATTGACTTAAAGCTAAATTTGCTTTAAACTGTAATCATTTGTCTACTCATTCATATGAAACAAATAAAAGTTATTGCTCAATATAATAAACCTCAAGGGATTAACCAGCATAAAAGAACTTAATCTTGAAGGGATTATTTAACTAAATAACATGACTTTATTTTAATGATCCTTAAGGGATTATTCAACCTAATAATGAAATTTAATCTAAAGAAAACAAATGAAAGATATTGACTTACTAATAATAATTCTGAAATTTTGAATTGATTCATTTGGTGTCAAATCTTTTTTGCTTCTTGCGGACTAAGTCTAATCTCTATGCATTCCTTCCTAGGAACAGTTTCACTTGAATACTTTTTATCCCGTTTCGTACCAAAGTACCTGCTAGTGTCAAACCTCAAGAAATGGTATGGTTGTACTCATCATCACTTGTATCCTAGAAACTTTTTGTTCAAACTCGGCCTTAAGGACATCTTGTTGGGCTTCTTGCATTTTCGTAATGAACTCATTTAGTTTTTCCTCTTTGATTAAATCTTCAATTTGATCTTGCAAATCTGCAGTGTTGTGTTCGTAATTGTCATGAAAATCACCATACTTTCTTTTATTCCTTTTTGCCAAATCATCTTGAATTGGTGGGGGCTTTTTGTACAATTTCTGATCACACATCACTGTAAGAATGTGTTCTCTACTTGCTGTAAATGGTGTCATGGTTGTGTACCAAGTAAAGCCTTTCTGTCTCTTTGAGTTTTGCTCGATAGTAGAATCACCTTCTGTGGTTTCGAATTTTTTCCCAAATCGACTGTCTTCTCGATTATCATCTCTCTTCTTATGTTTGCTAGTCATACTAAGGGACTCTCTTTTTGCCAGAAATAGTTCTTTAGCTTCAGCCACCTTTAACGTGCGCTTGTAAGCCTTAGAGTATGATCTTGGTTTATTTTCTTGAAAAGAAAACCAAAGCCTACTTGAGCGCCTGTTACGAGTGATTCCATCTAATGCATATCGATCTTTGAAAGCCCAAAGTTGCATTACATCATTATGAAACCTATTGACAAAGCTTTAAAGAGACTCATCTTCTCCTTGATGAATTTCCATAAGTGAAGAAACTTCTCTCTCAGGACTTTTTGCCCCTCGGAAGTGGTTAGCGAACTCTCAACATAGATGTGAGAAAGAGTGAATACTCTTTGGTCGTAGCTTCCTGTACCATGTACGAGCAACACCTGCAAAAGTTAAGGGGAAAGTCTTGCACTTCGCATCATGTGAACCTTCCACATCTATTAACTCTTTATATAGTTGAATATGAGCTAATGGATTAGATTTCCCAGAATATGATGCTATTTGTGGCATGACAAACCTCCTAGGTAGTTCAGTCTGTTCTATTCTCCCAACAAATGGTGATTTTAACTCCCTCAAAGGATTATAGCCTTTGGTCCAAGTGTTTTTGAACCATGAAGGTTCTCCATTTGTTACCCTAGAGATTGAACTCTAGCTTACCATTGATCTGTCCAGTTGAAGCCTTTTTAATCATCCCTTCATTTAGACCACCTTTGTGCATCAAGTGAATGCTTTAGATCACTTCTGTCAAGACTTTCCCTTCGAGTATGGGTGCTCCCTAATCCATTCTCTATGATCGATCTTGCATTTTTATTCGTAAATGAGTCTCCTCTAAACTCATCCCAACGTCTACTACGAGAATCAACAACATTGTCATCCTCTGGCTTCTTTCCCTTCTCATGATTGGAATGATCCTAATGGCTTCAGTGATCTTTAACATGTCCTGTCTCCTTGATTTTGTTCATTTGATCCATCATTTCCTTCATCTTAGCATTCATCTCATGATTCTATTAGGTCAGGTCTCTGAGTTCTGTATTAGCATTAGGAGCCTTTGAATTTTTGATCCCAGCATTTACTTACGTCATTTTTCTTTGCGGTTTCTTTCCCTTTGCAATTTCTCACAAAGTTTAACTGGTGTTTCTAATATCTTGAGTTTCTAAAACTGTCACCATATGGTCCTCAGTTGGATTTGTAGTCATGACTTTTTATCTACAATTCCCACAAATGGTGCCAACTGTAGACGCCAAAATTTTGCCTACTTTTTGAATACACATGGCAGACTCATGTGGTAGTCAAATATCTACAGAACAGAGAAAAATGGTCAGAGGATTAGCCGACAGAGGTGCCGACTAAGACTCTCCGACATTCAAGTTAGTAGCTAAAGGAAATTTGTTTAGTTGAATGATCTCTCAATCCATTTACCTCAAGTCCTTGCATCCTTTTATACTAGAGTCTTAGCTATTTTTAACCGTTGTTCAACAAGGATCCAATCATTGGATAGACTTTGATTTCGAATTTAATTTCTATCAAGATGAAGATAACCCTCATGATTTTGATAATAGTCAATTTCACTTAATCATCTCCGATCTCAAATAAGAGGGATCATATAATTACTTGTTTATTCGAATTCGGAAACTATACTTGATAGATGACTTATCTAACTCAACTTGAATATTCAAATTCAAAGCTAAATTCATCTACTTCGTAATTTTGACTCGGAAGCCTTAGTAAGCTCAAATGCTTTACTCGATAAAATTGAGTTTCACCAACCTTGAATTCAGCATCACCTACCTAATCTACTCTGAAATTATGAAAAGTTCCACTTGGTAGCTTTATAAAGATTCCATTCAGAAACTTTATAGCACTCCAAAGTTCATACCAATTTTTACACTCCACATATATCCTTATTATTTGATTTTGACTTGTGTTTTTCTAACATATTAATAATATTTGCAAATTAATATTTTGTAGAAATTAAAATTGAAGTATATAAATATTTATTATTTTAAATATTTTATCACTATACTATAAATTATTTTTTTCTAAATTAGTAAAAGAATAATTTATAGTGTAATCATACATGTAGTTATTTAAATATTTATTATTGTACAAAAGTCACATATAGAACGTAATAAATGAATCAGATAGACATTTTTTTTAGAATTAAAGGTGATTAAACCATTCAGATAAAACTAAATATTTTAGTTTTTTTTATTCAGATAATTAAAAATGTCTTAGATTAAGTTTTAATTTAAAAAAAATCACAAAAAGCTAAATTCTAAGAATAAGTTAAATTCAAACTTTATATCAAAAAAATAATTAGCCTCTTAGAAAGTGTCTTAAGATTAAAATTTTGAGTGCATATAGTACGATCCTAAAAAAGTATTCTAAAAAAATGACATATTTAGTTGGGTTATCCTTTTAGCACCTTTTTCAAAAAAAATAAAGACAGTATTTTATACTACTTGTTTCAAAGACAGATTTATTGTGATTTAGATTCCATATCAAACCAACGTTGTAAAACTTTAAACAAAATATTAACTAGCAGTAAACAGTTAGAAAATCACAAGCACCCTTAGATAGCAACCTTGTATAAAGTAACCCTAACATTGTATTTGGACGTCTCTTGCCTGGACTACAATCCAACCTTGCCTTCAAAGTTCAAACTTACCGACATAAAAATAAAATTAAACATAATAAGTCAACTCACGATTATGTTTTTAAAAAATAATAAAATTTTTACTTTTATTAGTGGTTAGTTAAATATCAAAGTTTTGAGCAAGACTTGAAGTTGATTTGCTCCGTAACTTAATTAGATATTTATTTAATTATTAAATAATGTGGAACAAATATTCAATATAATATCAAATTGATGGGCAATATATCAACTTATCTAATCTTATGAATGCGAAATTATATTTGACATTTAACGTTGAGTTTGGTTACATTATATAAACAATAGCACTTTTTTATAGTTATATAAAATAAAAAATTTTAAAAAAAACCTATCAACTTTGTTACTTTGCGTTTTCCAAAAAGGACCCATTAAAAAAGGGAACTAACCAATATAATTCTTCATGTTAATTTAATTCTCTTTGCTTTTCAAGGATAAAATTCTTTGATTTTTCGAATACGGAAAATTGTTTTAGAAAGAGAAAAATTAAAACTTACTTTCTTAAAATTTGTTGAATTTCTTATTTTTAATAAAAAGTTGCATTTCAAATTTCATATCAAATAGGCTCCAAATTATGTGGCCAAATCAGTCACCTGGGCGTCCAATAAAAGGGTAGAGAGGAGATTTTAGACATCTCAGAACATTTTGGGACAGCAAATGCTAAGGACATCTTTGACTATTTGCTAAACCACGTGGCTAATAATTTAGTGATGCCAGGGCATTACCTTATATTAAAAATTAAAAAAAGAAAACTAAATTGATGTGACAACTTATACGATAGTGTCGCACACCACCTCTTTATTATGGATTAATTGGGTTTTAGTTTATTCCATTTATAACCTAACAATCGAGTGAGAAACGGTTTTTTCATCCTCTCAATTCGGCAACAATTTTATATTGTACAATTTGTATAAATTTTGTTGACTCAAAATTTTAACACAATAGGAAAAAGAAATTCATTGTTTTTAAAATCATACTTTCATTTAAAATTTCAACACATATAGTCACTTTAAAAATAACTTAACAATTCAAGAACCACATAATTTATACTAAATCCTGAAGTAATCTTTGATCAAAGACTACATAATTTATCGCATTGATCTGACAAATTAGAACAATTTTTATGTAGAATTTTTGTGATATTTGTTTGTACCGAACGATTTTTTATAAGCCTATTGTTTTCCAGTCGTGCTAAATAGCATCTACATCATTACCTTACTAACTACCATTCCTCGCTTAAGTTAGCCTAAAATGGTAACCCAACTTTTTAAGGAAAATAAAAATATACTTTTACTTGAATTTAAAGTATCTATTATGATTATAACCAGGTAATTTAAATTAATAGACACCTTTAAGGTTTGGCGATACTGACAAAATATCTCTCTGCAATTTAGAAACTGAGGCTGTGTTCGATTTCGTTTTCATTTTCCCGTTTTCCGTTTTTAACGTTTTCAAAAACAAGGGATAACTGTGCGTTTTTATTCCCAAAACTCATTTTCATAAAACATATTTTAGGACGTTTTTACCCCTGGTTTATCCCCAAATCTACAAACAGTTCCCAAACCCTTAAATCGTTTTTGGTTTCCTCTGCACCTTTCCTCCCGTTCCCCACCGAATACAACCTCTCTTACAGCCGCCCGATCTGCCTTGCCACCATCGCCTCCTCCTCTCCTCTCGTTCTCCATCGGCGCCTGAGCCTTTCTCGTTCTCCATCGGCGGGTTTTTAACTCTCTTGAACTTTTCCTCTCGTTCTCCACCGAAGACCACCTCAGAACAGCCGCTCAATCTGCCTTGCCACATCGCCTCCTCCTCTTCTCCCGTTCTCCATCGGCGCCTGGGCCTTTCTCGGCCTCATCACCTCTCCTCTCATCTCCTCATCTCTGCTCATCTTCGCCACCGACACAAGCAGAACAAGCGCAGCAGATCGTCATCGTTGTCGGTGCCACCGTCACCAGCCTCGACATCAGTCGTTTTCCCATCAGTGCTGGGCCTTTCTCGACCTCACCACCTCCCATCTCGCCTATTCCTATCTCCTCTCATTCGCCGTCGCCGATCTGCTCAACTAAAACCCGGTTGTGTGAGGTAACAGTTGTATGAATATATTGGGTTTTTGTGGATTTATTCAATGAAAAATGTGTGGAGATTGGTGTGTTTGCTGGTGGTAGTGGATGTTGGTTGCTCAAAATTCGGCGGGTTGTTGCGGAATTGATTTGTTTTTCTGTGTGTATAAAAATGAAATTGATGGCTGAATTGGGGTGATTTTTGGGTTTCTCTTGAATTGAAATGAAATGGTGAAATGAATTGGCTGAATTGAGGTGTTTTTCTGTGTGTATTTGGCGGGTTGTTGTGAAATTGATTTGTTTTTTGTGCTTTAATTTAGATTGATTGCTCACACACGGTTTGCCTTTTTTGGAAATGCATTTGCTTTTTGTTTAACATTTCATTTCACAAAGATACAAAGTATGCCAAATCTGGAATTTAGAATCAAGATGGCTGATGTGTGAATGTGAATTTTTTTGGATAAATCAATATGAAATGCATCAATTTTTCGCTGTCTGCATATGGTTAGGAAATTGCATGTCAGCAGTGATAGTTATTATGTCGTTGTGTGTGTAAAGAATAATTTACTTGTTAGTTTGTACATATGTCTATGCCACCTACCTCTCGATTTTCTGTTTCAAATTTTCATACTTATATTCATGTAGTTAATGTATTTAATCATTGTTGAAATAGTTGATTTCTCAGTTAATTATTGATCAATCCACACATGCCACGAATTAATCAAAGAATATGTGAGTCAAGCATTAGTGTTAAGTGGTAGATTAAGCAACAAACTTACTGTTTAATGGATGGCAGCTTATTATCCAAAATGGTGTGAGAGAAGAGGACTTGGGTATTTTTATATTATAGTTAATAGCGTACAGAAGAATTTGATTATGATATGTACATTTTGGACCGGCATTTATATTGCTAACTGTCTATTGAGTAAATCTTGATCTTTGAGTTTACTGGAATATGGAACATCTACTATACTGCTCATCATGAATTGCTACTTTCTAAAAAAGAGAGGTTTTGTGTGTATAGTATATAGAAACAGATAGCATTAAGTGATAAGCAAAATCTTTTGTGGCTACATATTTGTTGAATAATGTCAGGATATGTAAGGGTTCTTCTTAATTGTTGCAGGTGTTTTTGTCATCATACAAGCACACCGTTCCACCTTGCATCTTTCCTTAATGGAAACATAAGAAAATTTGCAACTCGAATCCTGAAAATGAAGAAACTGGCCACTTTTTCTTAGCTGGCATATGCTAAATCCATTGTGTGTTCACACGCTAAAAGATTAGGTGGGACGTATATGTTATTCTATGTCGAATACATATAATTTTGGTGAGGAGGTTTTGAATTTATAAGAAGAATTGATTTCTTGATAAGTTAGCTTTTTAAATTAAACATCTACATGTTTATTAGATAAGTTAGGAATATTCTTTTATGATTGTTCATTTTTATTTTTGGAATGTTGAATTAATTTGCTGTGGGAGATACGCTTTTTTACTTTCTATGAAGAAAATAAAACCGAATTAAACAATTCTTATTCCTTTTTTAAAAAGAGTTCAAAATAATTTCTTCTGAATTTTTTTTTTGGTTTTTGGTTTATCTATCTAATTAGTAGTTAGAAGAATGTTCTTGTGAATTGTGATCACTGCTTATTGGTTATTGAAGGATGCATAAATTTTAAATTAAAATTTTCAAGTTGTCTGCTAGTTTTGATGTTTTATTCAATCATTGCATTCAATTAAGCAACCCCTAGATTATCGACGAATGCGAACAATTCTCTTTTGTACTCTTCTTCCCCATTTGTTCAATTAAATTCTACGTGCCAACGGTTTTTGACAACAGGTTACCAATAACCCTTTTTCTTGGCCTTCAACTAATTCTTCTTTAAAAATTTTTTTAGAGTTTTTTAATTAATGATAGTAAATTTACTGTTTATTATTTTAAATTTCTTAATATTTGACTCAAGTCTAAAGAAACTCATTAAATAATTAAGATAACATGTCACTAATTCTATTAATATTGGAAAAATAACTTAAAATTTTTGTTTTATAAACATATTTTCATATTTTTCTTTACTTATCGTTAACTAGAGCAAATCAAATAAAGTTCTTACGAGGTTTATCAAAATTTCGTATAATCGTCTCTAATTTTAAAAATCTTATAAATTTGTGATTTAATATTATATATTATGTTAGATTTCAAAATCAAATACAATTAATGATTAAAGAAATCAAAAGAAGTAGTGGATTTTTTCATTTTTAATCAACTAAATAGTGTTTCTCAATCATTCATATATACACGTGCTAACGGGATGGGAAGGCAATGCAAATGATTCAAGGATATTACAAGAGGCAATTGAATATAAATTGTATTGGAAAATGTGCAGAACAGAAAACAAGATTTGAAAACAAGAAAGAACAGAGCATAACAATTCTAGAATTCATTTCCAAATATATATCTTGTTTTTGTTTTCAAAATTCCAATTCCAGAAAACATTTTCAAACGTATATCTTGTTTTTGTTTTCAAAATTCCATTTCCAGAAAACATTTCCAAACGCATATCTTGTTTTTGTTTTCGAAATTCCAATTCGAGAAAACATTTCCAAACGCATATCTTGTTTTTGTTTTCAAAATTCCAATTTCAGAAAACATTTCCAAACGCATATCCTTTACTTAAAATACATTCTCTGAATCCATGAAATTCATTTTCCAAATCATTTTAGAAACAAAAACACTAGAAACAAGAAAGAACACACCCTGACATACCCATCCTTTTAATTCAAAACTGACATGCCCCTACTTTTTTGACAACATCAGAAAAAATTATTGAGTTGACTGCGACTGCGAGTTCTTAAAATTGGAAACGATAATTTTGAATTCTATTCCAAAATTTATATCTCAAATAATGTATTTGAATTAATGTTTGTGTAATGAACAGTTCGATAATGTTACAAATTATGTTAATACTATATCACACTACAGGAAAAATGACTTTTTGCGACGAAATATTTCGTCGCAAAAAGTCAAAATTTCGTCGCTATAGGTTTTTGCGACGAAAATAAATTCGTCGCATTCTAGTCGCAAAATGTGAGTCACAATAGGTTTTTTTGCGACGAATCTTGAATTCCTCGCAAAAAGACTTTTTGCGAGGAAATTTTTGTCGCAAAAAGTGGTATTTTGCGACAAATATTTTGTCGCAAATAGGATTACGTCATGTTAACTTTTTACGACAATATAAAATTCCTCGCAAAAGAGCATATTTTGCGACAAATTTGAATTTTGTCGCAAAAAATTTTATACCAAAATTGTATTTAAAACAAATTATTTTCATTGTAAATATCTTTTGCGACTATTTTTTTGTCACTAAATCTGATCTTTAGCGACAAAAAATTCGTCGCGAAAGACCTAATTTTTTTAACATAATTGATTTTTTTAAGAATTCATAAAATTTATTTTAATTTGTTATAAATTCGAAAATAAAACAGCAAAATTATGTCATTATGCAACATAATTCTTTGTAAGAATAATTTTATTAAATAATAACAAATTACAAAATTTTAATGCAACATTGGAACTTTGGTTGTACATGGAAAAAAAAAAAAAAGATAACACAACAAATACAAAACTTCATCCTCCACTAAATTTTTTGTTGCTTGATTTTATATCAATCTTCAAGTCTTCAAATATACCCCACCTTCAATTATACCTATTAAAAACAAAAAAGAAGTAAAATATTAATGAGTAATAATAAAGGATATGAGAGATAAATGTATACAAAAAAAATGTTAAAGAAATAAAGAACTTAAGATTTTTAATTGCATTCCCTCTTCCAAAATACCTATTAAACGAAAAAGTATAATATTAATTGACAATTAAAAAATAAAAATTATATGAATCTTGTAAGTAAATATATTACAACATAAAAGAAAAAATGAGTAAAAATATTTACCTTAATAATAGTGTTAGGGAAAGAGGAGAAGTAGATAAAAATGGAAATGAAGAGGAAAGTAGAATAGATGAAAAAAAATGAAGTAAAACAAAGAATTAGGTGGTGTATATATAATAAAGGCATTGATTTTTTGCGATGAAATTTAGACATTTCGCGACGAAAAATTTGTCGTAAAAGAATTTAAAAAATATGAAATAAATAGGAGCGGGTAAAAGTCTGCCTAAAATTTTCTTTTTGCGACAAAAGTTTGGTCTTTAGCGAAACTTTGTCGCTAAAGGTGTAAAAATTAGAAATTTAATAGGCAGAAAAAAGTCCGCCTAAAATTTAGTTTTTTCGACAAATTTGAATTTAAATTTTCCTCGCAAAAGACCCCATTTTGCGAGGAATTTTAAAGTGGTCGCTAAAAGTCTAAAATGCTAATCTTTAGCGACAAAATGCTAATCTTTTGCAACAAAATTTTTGTCGCTATAAGTCTTAAAAAAATATTAAAATTAAAATCTAAATCTAAAATTAAAAATATTTAAATAAACCATACTTAGACTTGGATAATTATAAGTTTATTTATTAATTAAATTTTCATCCATAATTAAATTTATATAATATTGGATTGGTACTAAATAATTTGATGACAAATTAATAAATAATATAACAACCATATACAATAGAAATATAAAACATTATATGGTATTTAATTATTTTTTATTGAGTATTAAAATGTTAATAAAATAGGTACAACAATTCAAGAATTATTTAACAAATGTAAACAATAGTTAGACATTTATACATATGTCATAGTTGTTATATGAGGAATTTCAAAAAAAAATTTCTTAGTGATCAACAAATAATTAATTATTGATATTATAATCATATATGTAACAAAAAGATTCTATTCATTTTAGCTATAATTTATTTTAATTATCTATTTCTTTTAAAAACACTAAAAATATGTTTTACAAATTTAAAAAATTAATTTGTGATGGAGATAATTTAATTATTAACATATAAACATATGTCATAATTGTCATATGTATTAAAGTGTTAATAAAATACACACAATTCAACTATCATTAATAAATGCATAATGCTTAAACATCTATATATATGACATAATTGTCATGTGCGAGTTATTGAAAATAAGTTTTTAATACTATAATAAATAAATGATCAAATATTCATATTATAATTATTATGTAACAAATGCATTTATTTTTAGTGAATATTTTTTATTATTTATTCATTTTACAAATGCTAACAATTAATATTTAAAATATCTTGACAAATGCAAACCATAAGTTTGTAATAGTTATAATTTAATAATTAGATATCTATATATGTCATATTTGTTATTATAAGAAATTGAAAATAAGCTTTTCTAATTTGATTAGTAAATGATTACTTATTCATATTATAATTATATAAAAATGTAACAAAATTGCATTTATTTTCAAGTATAGAATGCCTTTAAATTAATTATCCATTTTTTATAAAAATAACAATTATTAAAAATATTTTTTTACAATTATAAAAAATATTTTTTTCATATAAGTAATTTAATTATTAGACATATATACATATACATATGTTACAAGTATCATATGTATTATGAATTGAAAATTAGTATTTGCCATTTACCAGTAAATGATTAATTATTCATATAGTAATATGTAACAAATGTATTTATTTTTTGTTATAGAGTTCATTTTAATTATTTATCTCCTTAAAATAAACTCTAACAATTGTTTAAAATATCTCAACAATTTACTCAAAGCTATACGATAAAAATTAAAAGTCTAAGAAAAATATACTGTCTAAATTAATACACTTTATAACAAAAAAATAAAAAACATAATTATAAGCAACATTACATGATTATTAATTATTTATTTATTTATGTTTATTTGACATATAATTAAACATTGAAAAATAAATTAGATTTTTAGAAGTTGGATTTTTTTTCCAATCTCGTTTTCATCAATTAAAAATTAGTCATAGTAATAAGTTTATCATAATTGTAATTTAGCAGTTAGACATATATAAATCATACATAAATTAGATTATATATAAATAATTAGCAATAAATTTTCTGCTTGATTATTGGATTATTAACGATTAATATCACACACACACACACACACGCACACACACACACGCGCGCGCACACACACACACACACACACACACACACACACACACACATATATATATATATAGTTTATTTTAATTATTTATCTCTTTTACAAATACTAGTCTTAATAGTTTTTCACATTTAAAAGCATGAATGGAATCACATAGGGTTTTTTTTAATAAAAATTTATATGAATATCCAAATGACCCTACTATATTTAAAAACTGTCAATTTATATAAAATCAAATTAGATTTTTAATACTTTCTTTATTCTTTTTTTTTTGTCATTTTTTAAAAAAAGACTTATATATTAGACGAACTACAAACAAAGAGAAGAAAGCAAAAGAGGAAAGTTATTAAGTTTTAATTTTAAAAAAATAACTTTTTGCGAGGAATTTTTTCTCGTAGAAGGTCATATTTTGTGAGGAATTTATATTTTCGTCGCAAAATGTCCAGTATTGTCACGTGTTCTAATAAGTTAGACGGGCTTTTCGCGAGAAATTTTTTCTCGCAAAAGTTTGATTTTTTTGTGAGGAATTTATCGTCGCAAAAGGTAACATTTCGCAACGAATCAAATTTTCGTCGTAAAATATCCAATATTGTCACGTGTGCATGGTAAATTAGAATGGCTTTTCGCGAGGAATTTTTTGTCGCAAAAGGTCTATTTTTTGCGAGAAAATTTTCCTCGCAAAAAGTTAAATTTTGCGAGGAATCACGTTTTTGTCACAAAATGTCTAGTATTGCCACGTGTGTATAGTAAATTAAAATGGATTTTCGTGAGGAATTTTTTGTCGCAAAAAATAGACCTTTTGCGACAAAAAATTCCTTGCTAAAGGTCTCATTTTGCGAGAAATTACGTTTTTATCGCAAAATATCCATTATTACCACGTGTGCATGGTAAATTAAAATGGCTTTTCGCGAGGAATTTTTTGTCGCGAAAAATAGATATTTTGCGCAAAAAATTCCTCGCGAAAGGTCACATTTTACGGGGAATCACTTTTTTATCGCAAAATGTCCTGTATTGCCATGTGTGCAGGGTAAATTAAAATGGCTTTTTGTGAGGAATTTTTTGTCGCAAAAAATAAATTTTTTGCCGCAAAAAATAGATTTCTTGCGAGAAAATTTTCCTCACAAAAGGTCACATTTTGCGAGGAATTATTTTTTCGTCGCAAAATGTCAAGTATTGCCATATATGCATGGTAAATTAGAATGGCTTTTAGTGATGAATTTTTTGTCGCAAAAAGTTTTTTTCGCGAGAAATATAATTTTGTCGCAAAAAATGTTCATGTTGCTATAAAATTTTTGTCACAAAATCCTATTTTTGTGTAATATGTTTTGCGATGAAAAGTTTATCGCAATAGGTTTTATCTTGTCGCAAAAAATGCTTCCCTAATTAGTCACTCGAGTTTTTAGCGAGGAAATGAATATTCATCGCTAAAGGTTTTATTTTGCGACGAAAAATTCCTCGCAAAATATCTTTTCTTTTGAAATGCTAACTTTTGTGACAAAATAATAATTTTGTCGCAAAAGGCCGCTTTTTGCGACGAATTTTATTTCGTCGTAAAAAATTTTGTCGCAAAAAACTGTTTTTCTTGTAGTGTCATTTGATAAATATATGACTTCAAAATAAATTTTTAGATATACATCACTACTAAATTGGAAGCAACGTGGGTGCCAGGTGGAATATGTTTCATGGCTTTAAGCGTGCTTGGGATAGGCAGGGGACAAGCCACAAGTAGGTAGGTAGAAGGGGATGGAGGGAGACGAGTATAGTGATACGGTGTGGAGCGTTACCGAATTTTAGGCTAGGATGTGAGGAGTGCAACGTTAAAGGAATCAAACTAATTTGAGTTTCTATGCCTATGGACAGGGAAGGGAAGCAGTGCGGCAGTCAGCTAAACAGCCAACCATGCATTAAGTAGCGATAATCCATAGAAGAATTAGATTGAAAAACTATGAGTGAGAACATAACAACAGCGCAGAATTCAAGCATTTTTTTGTTGAGAATATTTATAATAAATTTAAATAATAAAATCAAACAACAACATATTGAAGAAATAATAAAATATAAATTAGATTAACAAAACAATATATTAAATAAATAGAACAAGTAAAGAGATAGAGTAAGAAATATGCGGCTTGAGCACTTGGGAGGCATGTCAAAGGCATTGTCCTAAAGCCAAAGAGTCCTCCCCTCGTGCGGGTCATATCAGTACTCAAGGACTCCAAGATACAACCTAGTGCTTACAGCTTATCTTCTCGATGAGCACAATCACCAGAAGAAAATAACATGTCTTCATATGTCGCGGCTGCTCAAAATTATAAAGTACTCAAAATATATCATATCCATATTAGAACTTTTGAGACTCCTTTATATAGTAGTCTCTTAGTTAAGTAAGTTATAAATTAAATTTCTTTTAACTCCTAAGCCATAATGTTCTTAATAAAAACATGAACGTTACAAACAATAAGTGTCGTAATCATGTTTTTATTATACTTCTAACGTATGAAATTAATCTTAAAATAAATTTTATAACTTATGATGTAAATGTTTATTTTAAACCTTTTATCTCCAACACTTTTTACATCAAATATTTTATTGGGATAATTAATTACTTTTCCCTCGCTGAGGTTAAACGAAAACACAGTTCCTCTTAAGAGATCAAATATTGCAAATTCCCCTCAATTAGAATTTCAGCCATACATTAAAGGGTAAAGTGATAATTGGTGATACAATATAAAATAAATAATTATTTTAATATATCAATTAAATTGATAATTGAAAAAATAAAATTCAGATTCCACTTCTTCTTCTTCTCTACTTGTCAACCGAAACCCCATCTCCACAATCCTACCCCGTCATCGGAAACCTCCTTGGCTTCCTCCTTAACCACCGCCGCTTCCACGACTGGGTGGCAGACCTCCTTTCCCAAGCCCTAGATTCAAGTCAACACCTTCCTTGACCTCTCCCATGGCATTTGCACTGCGTCCACCACTTTCTCCTCTCCAACTTCCCCAGCTACGTCAAAGGCTCCCGCTACCTCAGCATCCTTAAGTTTGTTTCATTTTTTTCCCCAAATCCATATGAATCAGTGGTTGTATTAGGTAGGTTTTTTTTTTTTTTTTGAGTTGGCGGGTTTTGTAGGTTTGTTGTGTGGTGTGGAATTGTGGCGTTTTAAGGGTGTTTTGTGGATTTTAGAGTTGATTATGTATCGGAATTGTAGCGGTTTGGGTGGAGGATTTGGGCATGGTGGTGGATTTGGAGATGGTAGCGGTTTGGTCGATTGGCAGTGGTAAAGGAAGATGTGTTTGGCCAACTAGTCATGGTGATAGTGGAGGAGGGGGTCGATGATAGTGGTGGTAGGAGAATTGGTAGAGGTGAAGGAGTTGGTGGCGGTGTAGGAGGAGGGCTAGGGGCGGGTGGTGGTGGTACTGGAAATTGGTATTGGCCAAGTGATAAGTGATGGAATAGGTGGCAGTGATGGCGTAGGAGTAGATGATGGTGGTGGCAGTGGAGTTGGGAGAGGAGGTGGTGGTGGATTCAGGGGAGCTATTGGAAAAGGAGAAGTGCTAGCATGAACAAAACAACGATGCCTTTGATGTTGCTAAGCTTTTTGGTGTGTTTTGTAAGATTTTATTCAAGTTTACGTAAATTGAGTTTTCAATCTTAGTTGTTTCTGTTTAAGGAGTTCTTTAAAGTTTTAGGGCGTGTACGACGGCCTGCATAGCATTGTACAAAGGGCTATAATATTTGGTTTTAGCTGTGTTTGGTTGAAAATCAAGTGGGGATAGGATTGTTAAAAACCGCATAAGAAGTGCATAAAGGCAACAAAACTTATGACGCGAGAGACTTTCGGTTAAGGCTGCATAACAACTATTTGCATTTAATTTCTCCTAGCAAAAACTCTCGCTTCTCTTTCTTCACCCTCGTTTCCCACTCCAACCTCCCAAACTCCCCAGCATCATCGTCATCATAATCATCCTGCGAGCTCCTCTTTCTCAGATCTTCTTCCCAATTAACACATTCGTCAAAGACCTCCTCCCTTCCTCCCCCGCCGCTGCTGTCAACTCCCCATTGCCGCTAACTCCAGCTACAAAATCTCCATCCGTAACAGTTTGGTGAAGCAGGCAGCTTAGACCTACCTCCAGTCTATGCCAACCTCCTCCGACACTTTCGGTCCCCACCTTTTTTTGCCGCATTTCGATCAAACCCTCCTCCACTCACACGTCACTCTCCTCCTATCTCTGCTTCAATCAAGAAAGAAAGAATTAATTAATTAATAATTCTAGGTTTTTATTTTTCTTTTGGATTTTGATAATTTTTTTGTACAATTGATTTTTTTTCTATATTTGGAGAATTGGATTTTATATTGATTAAAATTAAGAATCATTTATTTTCATTTTTTCGTATTCCATCTAATTTTTTTTAATATGGTTTGCAATTTTAATTTGATATTTGATTTATTATTATATTTCCACAATGTGTATTTAGAAAAATAAATATAATTTCATTTAAGTTTGAATTTATGAATTTTTTAATTAAAATTTATATTATATTTTTTAAATTATTTTAATTTATATAAAAAATTAATACTATCTAATTCATTTTTTTAGCAAACACAATATTAATTAGCAATTATCAAATACAATGACAAACCAAACACAGTATATAATTTACTTATTTCTTGTGTAATACAATTCAACACAATGCTATCTATTACAGTGATAATTATACAAACCTATGTGATACACCAAATATAGTCTTGGTTCCTTTTTAGTTGTTTGGTTGTTAAGAAAATCTAGAAAAAATGTTTGGGAACGAGAAAGATTCAAAAATTGAAGAGTTGTGAGTGATTTGTTTTTGAGTTGGGATGGTGTTTGAGTTGTTGAAGAAGATTAATAGTAGTTTTTACAAAAATTATTTAATTAATTATTTTATTTTATTTAAAATTACTAAGGGTAATATGGGGTTTCATTATATTTTACATTTTCCCCTTTGAAATTGAGTGCCCATTTGTTTTATCCACTGAAATTTGAATATGAATGGGAATAAGTGGTAAACTTTTTTGTTTTAATATCTAATCACTTATTTTCAGATATTATAGTTTGAATTAAAAAAGTGAAAAAATATCTCTTTTTTTCTTCTAAAACATTTGAAAATATAAAATGTCTTTAATACCACTCCTTATGCAACAAAACAAATCTCATTTGTGATACCTAGCCTTACTTCTTTTCAACCCCACCATCACTTCCCCTCGATAAGCAAATCGAAAAACTCTCAAAGGCTGCCATTGTCGCCACCTGCATTGGGGCTACACTGATTTTTCTCTTTTTACTTCTCTTCTTCCTCCTCTGTCTCAAAAAACATGGTAGCCAGTAGTAAGGGAAGACACCAAAACCTATAGTAGTTGCAACAGCGTTTGCGAGGCGACGGAGGCGAGAATGTCTTTGTGTAAAGACGATATCTCGAGTGGGTCGATGCCTCTTTCTTCGCTCCGTGAAGCCGATGTCGTACCATAATATGTTGTCGATATAGGGAAGAATATAGGGAAAAAGCTCTTGATATTCGCTGAACAAAGAAGATGCAATACAGTGGCAGCCATGGGATTTCTCCTACCACCAAAACCCAGACAAGCAAAACGATGTAGGTTTGACACTATCCGTAACTTTTTTTAAACTTTTAAATTTTTTTAATTTTCTAATTATAACTTTTTTAATTATTTATAGTCCAAACAATTAAATCTAGCCTTTGAAAATAATTAAATAAAATAAATTTATTGTAATATATTTTTATTTTAATCATAAATAATTTCAATTAATTAACTATGAAACGATGAAACAAGGAAAGCATATAAATATCTAGTAATCTTGGTTTGTAACAAAAAAATATATAAATAAATAGTTTTTATTAAAGAATAAATTAGTCAAAATTAAAATAAGATATAGCTTTATCACTTTTTTTAAGTGGTACACAAAATGAAAAACAAACATAATTTTGAATGACATAATTTATGTTCTAAAAAGTGTTTAGATCTAAAAAGTCTTAAGTAATTAAATAAATAGGCCCTAAATGAAATGAGGGGACAATTTGTAATATTTGATCTCTCAATAGAAAACTTTATTTATGTGTAACCTTAGGGGGACAACATAATTATCCCCTATTTTATTAGTCGTTGGATAATAATTTATCAAATTTGTCTGATTTTTCACAAGATATAATTACTCATGAATGAGTAATGGAAAATTTTATAGACATTATGAGAATTATTCAACCTAAATTTAGATTTTAAATTTTTTAAATTAATGTTCTCATCTTAATATTTTATATTTTTCAATTCAATAATGCTAGATATACAACTAAGTTATAAAACCTAACTCATACAACCTGACATAATACAAATTTATTGGATGAGTGAGCCCTATTTTATT
Organism: Boswellia sacra; assembly: GCA_013180625.2. Classification (NCBI taxonomy): domain Eukaryota; kingdom Viridiplantae; phylum Streptophyta; class Magnoliopsida; order Sapindales; family Burseraceae; genus Boswellia; species Boswellia sacra. The sequence goes on along the minus strand of SNVD02002385.1, from coordinate 26,743 downwards.
TATTAAAAATTAGTTATTTTATTTTTTATTTTTATTCACCTAGTGAATTTATGCCATGTTAGGTTATATGAGTTAGGTTGTATAACGTGGTTGTATATTTAGCATAACTTTTTTCGATTATTTAATAAATATTAATGTTAGTCTCTATTAAAATATAAAGATAAAGTAGTAATATCGAAAACCTACAAATTTAAGTGTCTAGACTAGGTTAATATTCCATCAGGTAAAAAATTCAAGTCTTTAGACTAGGTTAATATTACATCATGCAAATGGTATAACATTTTATTTGTTGTCTCCATAATAATTTGTCTCGCAAGTCAAATGTTTATGAAATATACTCACATAAACATTGTCGACAAATATTGTTATTCAAATTAATGCCTTATGTTTGACTAAATAACATAAGATTACTATCTATTCAAATGCCTTACATAGACAATAAGGACAGATACTTTTATTCAAATGCCTTATATTTGACTAAATAATTAAAAGTTCTTTTTAAGATATATTTAGGCTCAAAATTACCTTCAAAATTTGTAAATCTAATTTGTGTAGGAGTCAAAAATGCATGTCACATGCATATCTCACTCAAATAATTTTTTGTCTTTGTGAGATCTGAAAGTATGAATCAGTTATATGTAACATAACAGCAAACTGTAATATAAAATGACATAGAAGGATTTACGTGGTTCGGTTATAAAAACCTACGTCCACGGATAGATTAGAGTTGCAATTTACTAAGTTCTTGTTTGAACAATCTTTAGGTGTGTTTATAGTGCTGACTCACTCTCACACGCAGACCTAATCTTTGTAAAATAAAATCCTAACAAGATCTTAAACTAGTGACACTACCCACTCTCTATTACTGACAACTTAACAACACGCTGTTAAGTATAACAACGATGTCTAACACTGAATTACATAAACACTCAACTCTCAAGTTCTCTTAAGTGAATACTAATTCAAACAGACATGAACAAAATTCATGCACAATCGCAACCTCTCATACATGAATAAAACTCTCATAAAACATAATCAAAGATGCATTCCAATTTTGCGTTGAAGCTTTTCTCAATTTCTTGAAATTCAATGCCACACACACATATCTATGTAAGTTATTGAAAATAACATTACATATATAGTGTGAAGTTCAATTGCCCTTCTCATCAATATCCTATAGAATCTCAATTAAACTCAATTGGTAAGAATAAGATGATGATCAATAATATAAGAAGTGATATAAATAAACTCCTAAGTAAATTAGGACACTAATAAAATATACTCCTAAGAAAATTAGGATACTAGAATAATATCCTAATCTAATAAGAGATATTCAACATGAATCTAATACTTTCTAATAAAGACGTCTAGAAACAGTAAAATAACAAAGAATATAAACTAATGTTTTAATTACAAGTTTGTCCAAAATTAATCAAATGCATGACAAATGTCACGGTGTCAAGTTTGACACTAACAATTCCCCTTTTTTGACAACTTGTGATGAAAACATCAACTTGTTTTTGAAGTAATGTTTAGCATGTAAACACATATATGTCTAATGCAACTGAAAACAAATACATCAAACATAAGTAAAAGTACTACACCAATAGGAATAACGACTTGTCAGTTACAAAACATATCACAGAAATAGTCATAACAAAAAATGACTAAAATCTAATAACCTGCAAGTAAAGTACCTTGTGCTAGTAACAGATAACTTGCAAGTAAAATTATGAGAGCTAATAATATATCCAAAAAAAATCAGATTTAACTAAAATGAAATAAATTGCTACAAAGAGATCAAAGTTAATCAAACACAAAGCAGATAAGTTAAATATGCATGCAAAACTAATTAGCTCTTGCAAAGGTCAAAATGCATCAAAGTATCATATCAGAGCAAAGGCTATTACTCCTCCTAACTAACACACTAATCTAAATAAAAATCAGTTCAGAGCAAAAGCAAAGTACAAGTAGAAACCAATCAAAAACCACACTTCTCTTCCTTGGTTTCAGGACAAGTTTCAAAAACTGAAAAACTGAACACAAAGTAAAAAAATAAAGTTCAAAAACTAGTACAAAATATGTTAAATCTTGCTGATTTGCGAACAGGCAGTTTGGATGGTAGCCTAGGCCTTTTCTTGGAGCTGCCAGCTTTGGTCCTGAACATTTTGCCTACGCTGGATGGAATAGGTTGCTCAGAAGCTATTAGAGTGTCCTGTTATGCTATTGTATCATAAGAAGATGCAGTAACTTCTGCCGCAATCTTGTGAATAGACTTGTCAAGCTTTTCAGCATTAGTTTCAACATTGTGAGATAACCCCATTAGAGATTCAGATGCAAGTTCTAGCAGAATCTCCTCATCTACCTTCTCAGGTTTAGGAGCTAGATCACGTGTAGATTCTTCATGATGTGGTAGAGTATGTCGTGAAGTAGGTAATGGCAGTACTGGCTCCTCTTGAGTTGGTTCTTCTTGTATTGGGTTATTAGAGCTTTGAAAATGAGCTGGTTATACTATAAGTTGATTATAAACTTTCTCTGTAGTAGTGTACTTCTTGGCATATTTCCTCTTGACAAGCTTGACCTTTTTTTTCAGCTCAGTGCCTTTTGATTTCTTCTTTTCATCCTTTTTCTTTTTCTTATTCTCTGTTGCTTTGTCTGTCATAATAGCAGTCTTTTTAGCATGTTTCTCGTCTAACCTAGTCTCCTCTAGATGCTCCTCTATGGTCTCATCAGTTTCCATATGAGGTTGTTCATCTACAATTTTTTTGCCATCAATTTTCCTTTCTAGCTCTAATTGCTTTGCCTTGATTTCCTTAATATCTTGCACTATATTAGCTAGAGTAACATTAATTGGAGCAAGTTGTTCTTCTATATTACTCATTGGATTTGGTCGTCTTGGTTGAGAATTATCAAGCAAATCAGTTTTGTCATGCAATTTGGATAAGAAGCCTTTTATAATAGGCTTAGGCAGATTTCAGACATCTCTTTAAAGCTTATTGGAACACCATTTTGTGCTAAAATTCCTTAAATCAAACAAGGAAATACAAGCAAATGATAATAAGATTTGTAAGGTGCAATCTATACTATCATCCTATATATCCACAAGCCTAAATAAATTGGTCTATTGGTGCCCAAACAAAATAGAAATTTCACCCTATCATCTCTAACTTGATTTTGATATGTTGAAATGCAGGACCCTATACTTCTTAATAAGATATTTTTTATCAATCCCATCTCATGAGTTCCATTTCAAATCATCACAACTAGGTAACTCTTTATGAACAGTTTCCATCTCAAAATTACCATCAATAGAATGTAAACTCTCAATTGGAATATCAAAGAATGTGTTAATCACATTGGAAGAAAATTTCACCAATCTACCTCTACAATATACTTTGTGATAATAAAAACTCTTAAGATCATCAATCGAATAAGGTATATTAGCATAAAACTCTTGAATGAGAGTCTTAACATAGGTAGAAAGTTGTTTACTATTCTGGCCCAATATATGGACTCAAGAAGCTCACCTAGGCCATACATATTGAAATCAGAAACCTTTACTAACCTTTCAATCTGCAACTCCTCTTCGAAGTATATTTTAAAAAGTTGTTCTTCACTTCAGTGGCGAGAAACTTATTGAACTTGGGCTTGACTTTGTCCTCCATTCATCCAACAGGAACTTCTTCATCATCACTCATCGCTGGGTCAATCAAAATTTCTGCATGTTGTTTTGATTGTTGCGATTGCAACCTATTATCACTAGTGTGATTGCTGAAACCACTTGATGATGATGAGCTGCTAGTGGATTTCTCATATTTAGTTAAAGATGCCATTATCGGGATTTTATTTTTGGTGCTGCACAAGGGTTAAAGAACAAAGATACAAGAGAGAGAGAGAGAGAGAGAGAGAGAGAGAGAGAATGCAATATACGAATTGGATAGAGAACAAAATAACCCTACCTGAGTTTGTGATATACTTGGAAAGAAAAAGTCCTAGTCCAATTCGGTTTCTAAAACAATTTAAATTTGATTTTATTTAATTTTCCAAAACAAACCCATTACGGTAATAAATGAAGTAAATTCAAAAATTGATTTTGATTAAAATAAGGAATTCTATATGAGAAATGATTCTCACTACCGAAAACTCTTCCCCTCAAACCAATAATGCTGACATGGCACCTTTGACACATGTACACATACAAGAAAATCAAATTTCAGTCAGGCACAAACGATATTGTAAGTTATAAATAATGTAATAGAAAACAATTATAGTTAATATAACAACAATATCTAAAGATCATGTGAATCATTCTAAAGAAGCATATTTCAAAGCTGTTTATAATCAACATTGTAAAGTTGTTTAACTTCATTTTTCATTCAATTAAGATGTCAAAAACATTTTGACATGTTCACAAAAACTAATCATATTGGATTATGAATTAGATACAACAGCTTTCACACAATATAGAGAATGCCCTTTCCACTTGAGTAAGTGACCTCAACATATTTCTGATATACCTTGAGGTTACTCCCAAGGATGACTTTCACACATCATATACTGGTAGCACTCTCTGTATTCTTTTATTTAGTTAACCAATATCTTAATAATACACAACATATATTATAGCTCACACATATTTAATTAAAAGAAAACTTATGATATTATAGATATAATTAACATAACAAAAAGTAATGCCTATCCAGAAAACTAACAAATGCCTAAAGCCTTTCTTAGATTCTCAAATCTTGTTGCATCTAATGCCTTAGTGAACAGGTCAGTTAATTGAAATTCGTTAGAAATGTGTTCAATGTGTATTACCTTTGACTCTACAAGCTCCCTTATAAAATGGTATCTTATGTCAATGTGTTTTGTTCTAGAATGTTGTTTTGTTCTAGAATGTTGGACTAGATTTTTGAAAATATTTATAGCACTAATATTATCACAAAACATAGTTATAGGTTTTCATTCAATACCATAATCACTTAGCATTTACTTCATCCAAAGTAGTTGTGTACAACAACTCCTTGCTGTAATGTATTCTGCTTCTACGTGGACAATTAGAAGGAATTTTGCTTTTTGCTATGCCAAAAAACCAAGTTAGTGTCAAGGTAAAAACATCCCCTTGATGTGCTCTTTTTGTCATCTGCATTCCCTGCCCAATCAATATCACTAAACCCTACAAGATAAGCATTTATTTTGTAAGAAAATCATATTCCGTAGTCATAAGTTTCATGAACATACTTGATGATTCTATTGGTTGCTGCGAAGTGAGATTCCTGAGGATTTATTTGAAATCTTGCACTAAGTCCTACACTGAAATATAAATTTGGTCTACTTGTAGTGAGGTATAATAAGCTGCCAATGATGCTCTTACACGAACTTGTATCAATCTCTTTTCCTGCGTCATCTTTGGAAAGTTTCAAGTTAGTACATATAAGAGTTCTCATAGGTTTTTCCTTTTCAAGTTCAAATATCTTTACAAGATTCTTAGCATATTTTGATTAATATATGAATATCCAATCATCCATTTTGCTTAACCTATAATCCAAGAAAGAAATTTAATTCCCCTACCATGCTCATCTCAAACTCTTCTTGCATCAACTTAACAAATTCATTAGTCTTGTTTTTGTTAGTTGAGCCAAACACAATATCATCTATATACACTTGAGCAACAATAAATAACTAGATGGATATTGATAAACAAAGTCTTATTTCATTGCTATCCCTAGTACAACCTTTTTTAATCAGAAAATTTGTCAACCTTTCATCCCAAGCTTTTAAAGCTTGTTTCAAACCATACAAAGCTTTATGCAACTTGTACACAAAATCAAGATATTTAGGATCTTCAAATCCTTTGTGTTGTTCAACAAAAACCTCTTCATTAAGATAACCATTCAAGAAGATTGTCTTAACATATATTTGATACAATTTAAAATCAAGCAAGCAAGCAAGTAATAGCGAGTGATAATCTGATAGACTCAAGTCTAGCTACTAGTGCACAAGCTTCATCGAAGTCTATGCCTTCTACTTGTGTGAAATGTTGTGCCACTAATCTAGCTTTATTTCTAACTACTTGACCACTCTCATCAGTTTTGTTCTTAAATATCCACTTGGTTTTAATGACATTTGCATTTTGTGGCCTAGGAACTAATTCCCAAATTTCATTTCTTTTAAACTGATTAAGTTCATCTTGTATAGCCTGAATCCAAACATCCTTTTTTAAGGCTTCTTTCACATTCTTAGGCTCAATTAATGAAAAATAACAAACAAATCTAATCTGATTTCTTACCTTGATTTTGGTTTTCATCATACCATCTAGACTTCCAATGATTGAGTCGGTTAGATGTGCCCTTTGTATCCAAGAAGGTGGATCTTTTCTTTCATCATCATTTTTATTAAGTTTCTATCCAACTCTGTGCTATCAAATGTTATTATTGTATCTGATGTAACAGCAATTGTTTCCTCTTTCATAACAGAATCTTCTTTACATTTTCTGTGAAGCTGGTTATGCTTTCTTCATCAGAATACTTTGTATAATCATTAAGGTCATTGAATAATACATTTGCAGACTCTATTACAGTCTTAGTTTAAAGATTGTAAACTCAAAATGCCTTATTGTTCAGTACATATCCCACAAAGACTCATTCATCGCTTTTAGGATCGAATTTACCTACTTGCTCTTTGTCGTTTAAGATGTAACACTTACATCCAAAAACATGAAAATACTTCAAGTTAGGTTTTCTTCCTTTTAAATTTCCTAAGCAGTTTGGTTAGTGCTAGGTCTCAGAAAAACTTTATTTGAAATATAACAAGCAGTGCTTATTACTTTAACCTATAGCCTTCTGGTCAACTTTTTGGTATTAAGCATCACTCTAGCAATCTCTTGAAGTGTCATATTCTTTCTCTCGACAACACCATTTTGTTCAGATGTTTTAGGGGCTCAAAAATCATGTGTAATTTCATGGTATTTACAGAAATCAGCATAGCTGACATTTTCAAACTCCTTGCCATGGTCACTCCTTATCCTTACTATCCTGCCAATGTTCCTGTTTTGCTCATTTTCAAGCTTAACACAAAGATTCCTGAAAGCTTCAAATGTGTCAAACTTTTCTCTAATAAAATTAATCCAAGTGTATCTAAAGAAATCATCGACACAACAATACATATCTTTTAACAGAATTGCTTTCAATCTGTATAGGACCCATAAGATCCATGTGAAACAAATCAAGTATTTTAGATGTGCGAAGATGTCATATAGACTTATGTGACCCTCTAATTTGTTTTCCTAATTGACATGGTCCAAATATCCCATCAGATTTATCATTAAGTTTAGGAACACCTCTAACAGCACCCAACTTAGTTAGTTTAACCAAGTCTTTATAGTTTAGATGTCCTAACTTTTGATGTCATAATTCCAAATCTGATATCCTAGCATGAAATGCATTTGTTACCAAGCAACAATTATCCGAAGATCTATTTCCTTCTAAAATGCATTTTCCTACACCATCTAAAATAATGTATTTATTATGAGTAAAGTTAACAACATACCTGTCATCGTATATCTGACTAATGCTAATCAAATTAGCTTTCAATCCATCAACAAGCAAAACATTTTGAAATTTAGGTAAGCCTTTCACATTTAAAGTGCCCTTACCAATCACCTTGCTCTTTGCACCATCTTTAAATGTGACATTTCCTTCCCCGCATGACTCGAGATTTTTCAAAAAATTTCTATTTTCAGTCATATGCCTGGAGTAGCCACTATCAAAATACCACATGTCATTAGTATCATTAAGTGTAGTAAGAGCAACATTGCAGGTTGTTCTATTTTTCTTAATCTGCTGCTGTCGTGTCTTAGGTAATTGCTTGAACTATTTTGATCTTTCATACAAAAGATTCAACAATTTAACATCTAGGTCTAATATGCCCTTTGACACCACAAAAATAACATGGTGGAACAAATAGTCTTCCCTTTTCAGGACTAGAATTAAAAGAACTCAAAGGAGACATAAAACATCATTACTTTTTAAGCTAGGGCTTGACTTTTTTGAGTTAGGTTTAGAAATGTTACCTGATGTTGAGGCTTTTACAAACATAATATTTGATAAAGATGCAATGTTACCTTCTGAGTAACCCAAGCCATGTTTGTTAGAACTGTTTCTCCCAAGGCTCAAAAGTTGATCAAGTTTTGTAGACCTAGTTCTATGTTGATAAACAAATCTTCTGCTTTCAACTAGTTCTGCTAATTTTCTAAACATGGTCTATTTTGTCTTTCAATGCAGACTCTAGTTCACTGGTGCAGTTTTCAACAAAGGCTTTTTCACATTTCAGCACTTCATTTTCCTTCTCCAAAGTTCTAATTTCCTCTTTCTGATTCAGCCATTCAATATAAAGTGCATTGTAGGTTTCTGTGAACTCTTCATAATATTTAGGATCATTTTCTGCATCTGAATGTTCATATCAGTTCTGCATTGTTTTGTTGTACTAGACATAACAGCTTTTCCTTTATTAGTTGCAGATGTTGTGAATACCACAAAGTTGCTAATGCATTCTTGATCATCTAAATTAGTCTTTGAATCATTACTCCATGTAGCTGACATTCCTTTGTTCTTCTTTTTTTTGAGATTAGTACATTCAAATTGAATATGCCCATAACCAGAATACTCATAGCATTGAATCTGCCATTTCCTATCAGGTTGTTTTGGACTCTTCTTGTCGTTCTCCTTGATGAATTTTCTGAATTTGTCATCACTTGAGCTTGACACCTTTCATTGATTTTTTTCCTAAAATTCTTTTTCATGAACTTAACATAATTTTTTGTTAGAAAAGCAATCTGTTATGAATCAATTTCATCAAACTCATCATTACCTTTATCATCAGGTTTTTTAGTCTTAACAATGAATGCAATGCTTTTACCTTTTTGCTTCCTAGTGTTACGATTAATCTTAAAATTATGAAGAATGCCAACAAGTTCATCAACCCTCATCTCATCAGTGTTCTTTACTTCTTCAATGGCAGAGATCTTTGGTTGAAATTTATTAGGAATAGACTTAATGATTTTACTAACAATTTTTGCATCTGTAAAAGTTCTACCAAGCATATATGCATAATTTGTAATATGACACAACTTTGAATAAAAATTAGATCTTGATTCATCCTCATGCATCATTAGATTCTCAAATTGTGAATTCAATCTCATCAATTTAGATCTTTTAATAAAAGTTGTACCTTCATGTTTTACCTCAATAATATCTCAAGCTTCTTTAGCTAATTTTTATCTTAAAATCTGACCAAAGTTGTTAAGATTGACAGTTGCAAAAATCGCATTGAGTGCCTTTGAATTCCAACTAGAACACTTGTATTCCTCATCAGTTGATTCCTCCTTAGCTATAAGTACTGAAGCTCCAAATGCATTTAATTGTGTCAATGTTGTCTAACCTCTTAAGACACTGGTCCATCTCCTGTCATCAAGAGATTTTATATACATCATCATTCTCGCTTTCCAAAATGAATAATTACCTTCATTAAGAATCAGTGTTTGTGATCCAGATCCTCGATTTCGTATAAACTCCATACCTTCAAATTAACATGATCTTTCTTCGCTTGTATGTTAATGAACCTACTCTGGTACCAATTGTGAGATCTAAAAGTATGGACTAGTTATACGTTATATAATAGCAAACTGTAATCTAAAATGACACAAGAGGATTTACGTTGTTCGGTTATAAAAACCTAAGTCCACGGATAACTTAGAGCTGGAATTAAATAATTTCATGTTTGTACAATCTTTAGGTGCGTTTATAGTGCTAACTCATTCTCACACATGGATCTAGTCTTTATAAAATAAAATCCCAACAAGATCTTAAACTCTAGTTACATTGTCCACTCTCTATTGCTGACAACTTAATAACACACTGTTAAGTAACACATAACAACAATGTCTGACATTGAATTATAAACACTTAACTCACAAATTCTCTCGAGTGAATACTAACTCAAACAGACATGAACAAAATTTATGCACGATCACAATATCTCATACATGAATAAAACTCTCATAAAACATAATCAAAGATGCATTCCAATTTTGCGTTAGAGCTCTTCTCAATTTTTGAAAATGTGATGCACACACACATATCTATGTAAGTTAATAGAAATAACATCATATATATAGTGTAAAGTTTGGTTGCCCTTCTCATCAATATCTTGTAGAATCTCAATCAAACTAAATTGGTAAGAATAGGATAATGATCAATAAAATAGGAAGTAATATAAATAAACTCTTACGTAAATTAGGATATTAATAAAATATACTCCTCAGTAAACTAGGACACTATAATAATATCCTAATCTAATAAGAGATATTCAATATGAATCTAATACTTCATAATAAAGACTTTTAGAAACAATAAAATAAGAAATAATATAAACTAATGTTTTAATTATAAATTTGTTTAAAATTAATCACGTATATGACACATGTCAAGGTGTCACATTTGACATTAACAATTTTTCATTCATAATTTGGTAGCAATAATTTTTTTAATTACTCTTATTTAAATAAAAAATGGGACTATTATTAAGAGGCTACGTTGAATATAGCTTGCACGATTAAACGTCATTCTTACGTAATAAAAGAAATTGAGATATAGCCTCCAGATTCAAAATGGAAAATTTGAAAAAATAGACAAAATTAGGGGTTCGAAAAGAAATATAGAAACATTCTTTTAACTTTTGATGCCATAGACACATTCTTCATGAAATGACCAAAATGCTCTTAGGAATTCAATTTATTCCTAACACCCTTTATTTCCCTCTTCCCTCCACTTAGTTCTTCCTATTCCATAACCGTGTGTTATTGAGCTTCCAATACCCCTCGACACCATCCAAAATGCAGTACCGTGAACATATAACAAGAGGAATGAGGAACCTAACTCGATAGAAGCATGAGGAACGAGGAGAGAAGCAAGACATCGAGATTGTTCGGTTCGGATGAGTTTCTTTCTCATGTTTTTTTTTTTAATTTTTTGCTTGTTTTCTTTATGGTTTAAAGGTTGAAAATAACATTTAGATTAGGCATAACCCGAAGCAATAGAGATGTATATAGGAAATTTACACATTTGAATTAATTAGGGATTTGGGCTAAATTTAGGGATTTTGAATTTGAGATTTGAGTTTTCGATCGTATTTTGTACTTATTCTATGTTTGTGGGCTAAATGGAGTGTGATTCGGATGCTTTTTTTATTGGATGTGTGTAAAAATGGTGGAAACCGACGAGTTTTGTTACGATGTAGATGATGGCGAGTGTCGGTGTTCGCTCGACACTTGACAAAACATGTCGGTTCCCATCAGATGCATCAATTGACACTCGCCATCAGGGTATTTTTGAAGACATCGAGTGTTGGTTTCATGTAAATCGATATCTAGGTGTATCAAAACCATGTCCCTGACACTCGACGTCAATGTAATTGGGAATATGGAGTGTCGTTTTTATGTAAATGCTTTGATGGCGAGTGTCAGTTGATGCATCCGATGAAACTTGACACATTTCATCGACAAACCTATTTTCACTTTCATCGAGTGTTGGTTTCATGTAAACCAACATCTGGTGCACCAAAACCATTTCTTCGACACTCGACGACATGTAATTATGGCATCAATAGTAGGTTTCATGGGCTTCGAATGTCTTTATCGGTTAACGTAAAATCAACAATCGATGAAAGTCAAAACACTTACATCGAGTGTCGGTTACAAAATGCAACGTGACTCGAAGCCAGGGAGACGAATCCGAAGAGTATACTTTGTCAGATTCTGAATCTGACACTTAACGAGGCTGACATCCAGCACAGTCGTATTGCCAAATGTCTAACCTCACATATATCGATTCCAAGAATCCAGCATAAGTTTCTTCGGACACCCGATGGAGTTCATCGAGCATCGGCTTCTCTATTTGAGCTCTATCGAGCGTGTCATGTTCCATCGAGTTATGTCAAGCGTTTTGACAGATTGCTTGTTTTAGCCTTCTTTTTTGCCTTTTTTCATCACATTTAACTATAAAGTACTATTTTTTTTGTAGGTTGACATTGGACTCTCCTTCACACTAAAGACTCCGTATGATAAGCACTACCATCCGATTATCACAAACTTAGCCAGTTTGGACTGTATAGAATGGGTTCTTGTGAACTTGAATGAAAGGCAACAAAACATGTTTCGTAATGCATATTTTGGGTTTCTCCTAGACATTCAGGAGCTATCCTTTCCGTCTCAGTTGGTGCACAATATGCTTGAGTAGGAGGTTAACACAGTGGGTTACGATGAAGAAATGTGGTTCCTTATTAAAAGTAAAAATATGGTGTTTGAACTACAATGTAGTTAACTAATTTTATTTTTTAGCATTTGATCATTGTAGTTTTGTTTTTCTTACCATTATTGGCATCTTATTTTTTTCTTCTTTCCAGAAAGACTGATTCGTTTTTCTGCACATGAGTTTGGTATGGTGACTGGTTTGAAATTTGCTACCCCTGTGCCACCAATACCAAATATCTTGAATTCGTACCATTTGTTAGATATGTACTTTGGGGGTTAGGATATAAAGCTAATGCATTTCTATTTGAGACTTCGAGCATTAAATGTGTCAGCTATGCCAAACAAGGATGTTGTAAAGCTGACCTTGTATTACGTGCTTCAGCGATTTTTCATGGGACGGGATCGATGCCGATATGTCTCTCGTAAATTGTTGAATTTTGTCAACACATTAGATAGTTTTAACAATTATCCATAGGGTTTGGTGTCTTACGATAAGACATTTAAAGGGATGAAAAAAGCTTTGGATGAGAGGTTGGAAAAGTATAAAAAACAAGCGAAAGCAAAGAAGAAGAAGATGATAGGGAAAGGGAAGCATTCCGAGACATATAACTTATAAGGGTGCCCCTACGCTATTCAGGTACATACTAAATAACAAATGTTGGACGTGTTTATTAGTTTCTTTGGATTACATTTTGAAATACCTATTATCACTAAAAGACCCTTATGTTATTAAGGTTTGGTTATACGAGGCTATGCCGTATAATGGCGCAATATATGGGTGAGCGAACGAGGTGTTTGCGGAGAGGATACTACACTTGTTAAAGTGGGAGACACAAAAAACCCCGTTAGAAGACAATGTCAAACGTGATGTCATATTGGTTAGGAGGAGGGTATGTCAGGTTCCACTGAGTGTTTTTCCTGTTATCGGTCACATCAAATCACTGTTTAATTTGATGGCTTATTTGATGATGCAAGCTCATCCACTCACCGTTTTGGAGCCATTTGAGGCAGAGCAGACCACTAATTGGTACATTAGGCTGCTGCAGTAGTTGGCATCCGGAGAGGTGTACATGTAGCATGAGCGGCATCTGTGGATGCTCCTTCACTACCTGATGATAGGATTGAGCTACTTCCCATAGGGGATCCATCAGCCCCACCTTCTCCTGGTCAGAGTTCCCCTATTAGACATGACGTGGACCATTCATCAACACAACCAGTCCTTCAGATGATCGTATGCGGTCTCCATCGCCAGCTTCCCCCGTTAGTCCTACACCTCCCGCATATGAGAGTCATGGTCATGGGCATCCATCAGGAACTCATCCCGCTGGATATAGTTCCATCAACAGACCTGATGTGGGCATAGTCATGGACACAACTAGTCCCCCTATCAATTCTACACCTACCACGTTCGATAGCTATGGTTCTGCAAGCAATTTGATTCCTCCTTCGAGTCGCAGGACCACCACCATGACATTTCCCCTCCTATATGTGATGTCCCTTCGAGCTCGAAGGTATATAATGAAAATTTACATTCGCATACTTGTTTGTTTACATTACTAGTTGGTTGGTTTCTCATGTTGATTATGAATAATGATATACAAGCGCATCTATTCCATGATGGGTTCGAGAGCACAGTTTTGCGTGAGCTTGTAGGACTTCGGGAGGAGACAATAATGTTATGGGCAGAGAATAAGGATATGTGGGAGGAGATATTACTTTTGTGTGGGCTGTTATGCTACTGAGTGGCCATTTTGGATACGCTACCACAGTACGTTGCACAAGTTAATAAAATAATTAATGATTTTAATGATGTCACATCGTTTAACCCGTCGTGATGGTTTCCTATAATACAGAATTTTGATGATGGTATGAGCAATGACGATGATGGTCAGGAGGCAAAAGAACCAAAACCTGTGGACATGAGTGTTCATACCGTCAATGCTACACCCATGGGCTTCGTTTCCCTTTGAGGTCGACGACTATTTCTAGGAAAGTATAAACAGAGCCACTTCGTAAGTCTACCAGGTAGAAAGAGAGTGAGGATCGTGCCACATGAGATAGCCTTTGACATTCCACAAGTACAACCAGAGGACCCGGTTGTTTAGCCTGCAGAGGGTCCAGTTCTTCAGCCCGTGAAGGAGCCTACTTTACAGTGTTGGGAGGCTGTGACATAGGATGCAGACAATGTATCTGGTGTCCTGTGGACTCAGGTTTCACTATTTGACCCATATGCCCCCACACCAGATGCTAATTGCCTTAGCTTCAATATATGGATGAGTGAGGCATCGGGTGATGTTGACTTGGGCGTCTACGTAACTGGGCGTGAGTTCTTCGTCACATTGACCACGTTATCCGAGTGGCTTGCATATGAGGTTTGTTTCATTCCTTGTCTTCTCCTCTTGAACAATATACTATTACAATATTTATTGATAACTATTACTATATGCAGCATATTGACAGCTACTTATGGATGTTACGCTGTAGAGCTCGCGATATGGGCGCAGGTGTCGTCCAGAGGTCTATTTTCCTAGAAACAACTTTCTGGGTAGCTATTTGCAAAACATATGAAATTATAGTTTATTTGTGATTCCATTATTGTGCCTGTTCAAGAGTTAGCTAACTGTACTCATGAAATTGCAGTTAAAAGTTTAATCGTTGTAGATACAATTCTCGGACAGACTAGATAATATTGATTGGGTGAATGAGTAAGATATTATCCAGTTTCTCCTTGGGGAGATGCCCCTTGTTGGACGACCATGGGTCGATATGGACAGGGTGAGTCCATTTATATTCAATGTGTTAATATGTGCTGTTTTAATCAAAATGTTGTCATTGATTTCCATGTTGTCAATTTTCTTTTCAGCTCTATGTCCCTGTTAACGTCGGGAGCGAATATTAGGTGGCAGCCGAGGTGGATTTGAATTGCCGTGTGATAGTCATATATGACTCATATGTTGCGTACAATTCCATCGACACAATGAGAGATACAGTCTGATGCCTGATAGAGATGATACCATGTATGGTGACAATAGAGGTTTATGGTCTTCCTGACTACCCCGCAACCCCTTATAACATTGAGCGCGTCGAGGATTCGTCCGAGGTATCACAATAGGAGGCTGGGGACGAGCATGCGGCGTATATTGTTTGAAGTTCATAAAGTTCATAACAGGGTGCGTTCCATGGGCAGACATTAAGGCATTCATGGACAATCCACTACGACGAAGAATGGCATTACAGCTTTGGGCCTATCGCGTTCTTCCACAAGCGAAGGAGGCCGTCTCGGCCACCATAGGGTCTGCCGATGTTGTGTCAGCGAATGTTGAGCTACAGCCAGCACGAATCTATCATAATTGTGTCATGCATGGTAGATGTATTGTCCCATCATTTTTTGTTACATGTTACACTTTTTTGTGGTGACACACTTTTGTATATTTACACATTTTTGTATAGTTACATATTTTGTATACTAGCATATTTTTTTCATGTATAGGGGTATTACTTGTATAGTCAAGTGAAAAGGTCAGTATGAAAAAATGTAAATATATTTTTTTTCAGATGTATTGGTACATATGTGTATGTTGTTAGAAACTTTTCATACATGAATATTTTATACATTGAGAAAGCACATAAATTCGTGTTTCATACATGAATGTTTTATAGATTGACAAAGCACATAAATGAATGTCTTATACATGAATGTTTTATACATTGACAAAAGCACATAAATAAAAGTTTAGTCATTTGAACTAGCATCTGATGCAATAATATAAATACACTAAATCACATAGAGCAAACAAAAAATATTACATAGAGAAAAATACTCGTTCCGTACATTTGGCAGACATCATCCCCTGTCCCGATGCACCCCAGCAACAACATCAAGTGGAACTAGGTTTCGACAAGTCTGACGATTGTGCTCCAAATTTTCACAACGTCCGCAATTTTGAGACGAACTAGACTCACTGACGGAAGGGATTCGTTTCCTCTGAGGACAACCAACTGGTCTCCTTATGACTGGAGGTAGAACCACTCTGCTGCATATTTCCTTAGGAACCATCCAATTCTCACTAACTCCAATAGGAACAATTGGCAGAGCATATGCATGTAGTAATGTTTCAGTTGTATACTAATGGGCACAATAATCATGGCATGTTAGTAGGTTCACACATTTGCAAATAGCTAATACATGTGCACACGAAAGCTGGTCAGGATCAAACACGCTGAACGTGCATGTCAATGACATTGACATGGTTGTTGCCTCTCATCTCATACATAATAAGAGAGATACTAGTAACTCTTATACATTCGCCCTTCTTTAAACGCTCCTCCATCAACTTGTTAGCCCACAACGAGAGATGTAATTCTAAGTTAGCAAAAAACTCTCGATGCTCGTAGAACCATTACTGCAAGTTCGCCCAGTAATAATCTGCTAATAATGTAACCGAAAGGAATCGCACATGTCACAAGCAGCTGTTCATCGACTCAACAATATTTGTTGTCATGATGTTATACCGTTGATTATGAAACTGTGAACGTGCTCATTTATCGACTCCAATCTCTTGAAGATAAATTGTTGTTGCAGGCATATACAATTCAATTTCCCACATATGATAGTTGAAATCAACACAGTGATATGTCCTTACAGCTCGGGAGTATATATCCAACAAAGTCTTGTCCTTGAACATGGCCTTCAAGTTACCCTTCAGATGATGAGTGCACAATCCATGCAATACACGAGGAAAAACTTTTGCAACAGCTCGTTCAATGCTACGATGATGGTCAAAAATGAAAACAAGATCTCGGACATTTCGTACTACATGACCACGCAACTGTCTCATGAATCAGTTCCATAAGTCATCATTTTCAGAATGGTCAACTCCAAATGCCAATGGGTATATTTGTTTATTTCCATCCATACAAGAAGCCAAAAACATTGTACCTCTATATTTCCCTTTTAGAAAAGATCTATCAACTGCGATCACTGACCTAATTGATTATGCAAATCCGGTAATAGAGGCCCCCATACTCATGAGAAAGTATCTCAAATTGTTCTTGTCAGAAGTTTCTAAAGTCATTTTGGTCCCCGGGTTTGCTTTCTGAATCATGTACATATACTGGGGGAGTAGTATGAATGATTTCTCATGAGATCCGTGAAGTTCTTACAAAGTTGCCTCTTTTGCCCTCTATGCTTTGTTGTATGTGATATTAACACCCAATGACTCCTGACCATCAAACATAATATCCTTCAGACAATATATTTGATGCGTTCGAAACTAGCAAGTATACTAGTCGCACAAGTAATAAAGTGATGAGTAAGATATCGTTCCCACAAGGATTGATTCTAATTGAATTTGTTATTTTCCAGCAAAAATAAACTAAATAAGGGGGTTTTGTTGAATGATTAACTAAATGAACTAAGAATACAAATGAAGAATAACAAAATAGAAAGTTAATTTGAGTGAAAAATCAATGAGAAAAACTTGGTTAAGGGATCCTTCTCTGCCACAAGATATGGATTTGCGAATTAATCATAGAATTGTCATCCAATTACACCATTGAAATTATCAACAGTAGATAACAACAAGCTCTGTTATCCCAATCTTTCCTTACTTTGTTGTTAAATAAAACAGGCTCTTTATTTAATCTCTATCCATTAAACAACCTAGAACAAGCTCTCTAAATTTAATTCAATGGATGCATTACGATAAGAAAGATAGGTTGATCTAAGCAATAAACACACAAGCTCGGATTATTTAACTTAGGTTGTATTCTCCAATTGCAATCTCTGATCACAATTTTGCTACTAAGGATTAGAAATTCAAGACAATTACGGATCAAGATTTCTACTCTAGCAATAGACAACAACCAGATTATATTCAGTTGGCCATTCCAAATACAATCAGCAAGCAATCATAAGCATTATATATGGGAAAATACAAGCAACTTCAATTAGAGAATTGGATAACAACTTCTTGCACAATCAACTCACAAAAACCGAGAAGATGGTTGACTAGCAGAGGTGAAAATGAAGGGTTTTACTCCATTTTTTTGCAAGTTGCTCCAAAACTTCTACAAACATCCAAAACCACACAAAAACATAAAAATACCAAGGAATATAGCAAAGAAACATAGACGAATTGATATGAAAGCAATACATAAATAAACACTTATCAAATTCCCCCACACTTAGACTTTGCTAGTCCTCGAGCAATTACAACGATGTGAAATAAAACTAAACCGAAACAGAATCATAGAAAAATTAAAACACACAAATGCTTCAACTTGCAAATAGGCCTCAAAGATTGTACATAATTATAACCCAAGGAAAACTTCAAAATAACGCACTTGATCAAGAATTTTATCTCAAAGATTAGTTTCGCTTCACTTCAATTCCTCCACAGTGTGTGTGTGTAGAGCCATTCTCACCTAATCATTTCTAACCCGGATGAGTTTATGCATAAAATGAATCATATTTAATAGTGAAGATGTGCGTATAAATGAACTCCATAGGCTTGCTTTTCAAGTCACTGTCCACTAATGTAGACAAGCACAAAACTAAAGATCAAGTAGGGCTTTATTAAGCTTGTAATGTTTGGCTTGGGTGAAGGTATGATAAAGGATAATAATTTGGCTCAAATCACCCACAAACACATAAATCATTCAAGACTATGTAGAGCTCAACCCTATAACACAACTTCATTTCAATTCACCAGGTTACTCCCCAAACTTATTTAGAACACTCAATCTTTTTTTTTTTTTTTGTAGAAAACAAAAGAAAACTACACCCCCACACTTTGTTGTTTCATTCTTTTTAAGAACACTTAAGGGTATAGATCTCTTATTCTTCTTCTTTTGTTCTCTTTTTTTTTCTTTTTTTTATTACACTTCTCCTCCCCCCACACTTAAACAACATATTGTCCCCAATGTGTAAGTATGTGGACAATAAGTACAGATTGGCTTTTTTTCTTTTTTTTTTTACAAGCACAATAGAACTCACTTGCATTGCTCATGACACATCCCAACCTCCTCTAACTTCCCAAAACCAGAACATAGCTCAAAATTTAATTGTGAATGATCTACATGCTCATAGGTAAGGGATAAACTGTTTGGAACAAATTCATTTGAGGTTAGGAAATCTTTTAGTGAGTTAACAAAGAAAAAGGCTTACAGAGGCTCAAAGGGTTAACTAGGGATCAATTTCAGTCAAGGTTGGCTATTAAGGCTCAAACGGTCCAAAGATGGCCTAAATCATTTCCCCAATGTTGCACAGTCTAGGATTTCGCCTCGAGTGACCATCAAACAAGTTCTAGAATTCATTGAAATCTGAAGAAACATTTAAATTACATAAACTTTCTCTAAGTGAACAAATAACTCAGTGATAATAGCTCAGTGCTCAATGTTGCGCAAGGAATCAAAAGCAAAGCGAAAACCAATAAACATTTCAAGCACACAGATCCATGCATCATTTATCATTTTCCAAGAGTTATTCTTAATTCAATCATTATCTTATCATCGACCCACAAAATGCAAGAAAAGAGGTACGTGGCATTGTTACACCTGAGTCAAGATTGTATATTTCAACAATCCTTAGGACCAGTAGCCCGCAGACTTAAGGTTTCCAGCCTATATACCTTTATTATGAAAGAACAAAACAAGAAACAAGACACTTCAAACAACATGAAATAAACAAACTACAGATTTATTTAAAGAGAATGCGTTTCAAGGGTTACAGAAACCCCATGTTCTGCCATTCTCAGGTTTTTCCACAATTTTTTTTTTTTCGAATCGAAACTGATAAAGACAAAAACACATAACAACCCTAAATTACAGAAAACTAAACTTACTCATAAAATAACAAAGTCCAACAAGCCAGCAAACACAAACAATTTAGTTAGAATGGGTCTAAAAAGTTTAGAAGTTAGCCTCCTTATTCAGCCATTATGGATAAAAGAAAACCAGAATGCGTTTCAAGAGAACTTGAACTTTTTAAGCCACCACTCTAAAACCAAGATTAGAAAATATTACCTGGAACGAAAGAAATAACCTGAAAAAGCTCAAAAGAAATAACATGAAAAATCTCAAATAAACACAATAAAAAGAAAGCAAACAAAAGTGAAGCAAACCAGCAGATAAAGATTATAGATGGAGCGCTAAATCCAGTTTACGCCTTTTATTGCCCTCCGCAAACCAATCTATCCGAGCTATTGTTGGATCAGGCGAATAGACGAATGCTTGTAATTTATCAATTAACTCCCCTGCAGTTGAAGCTGTAACCAAGATTTGCCTCGCCGACTGTGAGATGAAGTTTTTTTTCTACTGCTTGATCAAGATAAGACAACAAACCATCAAAAAACTTATTGACATTTAACAAACCAATGGGTTTCCGATGGATGTTTAGCTGTGCCCAAGAGGTGATTTGAAATATCTCCTCTAATGTACCATAACCACCGGGCAAAGCTATAAATGCATCAGATTTAATGACCATATGTGCAATACGCTCATGCATACTAGAAACCTGTAACTCTTCCCCCATGGTGTTGCCTACGATATCTCGTACAGCTAATGGTTTAGGGATAATGCCGAGAACTTTGCTTCCTCCTAGGATGCAGCTGTTGACACACACCCCATTAACCCAAGACTACCCCCTCCATAAATCAAATGAATACCCCTCGCAGCTAATGTCCTACCAAGATCAAGAGCTGCTGTTGTAAACTCTCCATCTTTACCAAATTGCGATCCACAAAATACGCATATATTTTGGAATCGCCGAATTGGTGTTTTCTCCATTTCTACAAGTGCTCTAAACTTGTGTAAGACAATGATGCACGTTAGTATTATGTGATTCAAGTGCAAGACAGGTTATGAAATGACATTTGAAAATATGCAGAATGGATATATACACACGTAAAACTCTCAAATTTGACACATGGGGACATAATTTCGGTGGGGGTTTGCTCGATGCAGATTTATCGCCCCAAGATTTGAAAAATGAGATATGCTTTCGGCGGGGTTTGACAAAACCTACACACTTGTCTCCCACGTGAAGCATGGAAAATGGAGATACACTTTCGGCGGGGTTTGACAAAACCCCCACACTTGTCTCCCACGTGAAGCATAAAAAATAGAGATACACTTTCGGTGGAGGTTGACAAACCTCCACACTTGTCTCCCACGTGTACTTATGCCATAGGGTAGTCATATGGTTTGTCAAAAAGAAAACTTGAAATTAAAACAAACAAAATCAACAAACAACAACAACACAAAAACAACATTGATAATCAGATCAAACGAAATAAGAAAAAAAATAAAATTCGACAACAATAACACACATTCAAATATACAAGTAGGTGTGATTGTGACTCACATCTTCCTCTGGTTTTACGTCGAGTAACGGCTGAAACGCCTTCTATGAGTCGGGGATTTGCTTTCCATTCAGTTTTCTTATAAACTGGCAAACAGGGTCGTTTTTAGTCAGATTCCCTAGACTATAACACTGCAATTCATCACGAAATTGTGTCCATAGATTAAGCAATTCACGCTGAACAAGTCCACAAGAATGTGACTCGAGAATTAACAAAACATTATCCAGCGACTTATTACTCAAACCATTCTTAATAAATGAAAGTTTATCTTCTCTATTCCTGGACGCAAAACCTAATGAACGACAAGTCTGGTTACAATTCCATCTAGCACATTTATAACATACTTGTAACCTTTTCGCTCTTCGCCTCTTGGCGTAGTAACTCTTTCCTAGACCAGGCATGTATTTTGCGAGATTAATGTCCGGCTCACCGGACAATCTTACCTTGGCTTCGATAAGCCATCGGATCTCCCGCAGGCACATTTAGGAGCATCAACGCCCAAAGTCTAGTCATCCGTACTTTATAAATTTTATACACAGCATTTTGAGGAAGTGAAGGGAAATATTTACGAAGGTTTGACACAAAGATATCGGCATCCATTGAAGAGAGAAAAGGAGAGATATTACCGATAATGCGATTGAGTTTGTTCTTCTCCCAGATATGCACGTTTCAAACCTTCGGGCAATGGTTTCAGCTCCCCTTTGGATGTTTTCTCAAGCTGTTGCACAAATGAATTCGAAGTACGAAATAATCAAATTAAACAAAAGGAAGGAAAAAAACTAGCAGAAATGAAACTAAAGACACATAAAGAGAAACACACAATAGCAAACAAAAGTAAAAACAAGTAAAAAAAATATAAAACAAATGAGACAGATGGCAAAGAGAGATAAAACCTGATCAATTTGATGGCCTATGAAAGGAATCTCCTTGAGACACAAAAATCGATCATTATTACCTCATTTTATTTTTCTTTTCTTTTCTTTTATTTTTCAAAAACATTGGGTTGCCTCCCAATAAGCGCTTGGTTTAACGTCCTCAGCCCGACGTTGGTTCCATCATGGGAGGGTCCAATCCCGCTGTGCTTCTCTAGTGGGCTTGGATCCTTTTTCCAACAAGAATTGTTGTATGCATATGGCTGGGCCTTGGATGTTAGCAATCGTCCACCCAATATTTATTTTGTGATCTCTAAGTACTTGGACGAGTTTCTCTTCTTGTAGTGGTGCAAGGCCCATTTCTATTATAACTAGCAAAGAATCATTCTCACCCAAAAACACATGCCTCAAATAATCTGGAAGTAGCTTAAGCTCCAAGGTATTGGCTTTTCATCACAGAAGGAAGAAGTTTCTCATTAGATAAAGGCAATTCAATGTACGAAACATCATACCTGTTTGTGATTATAGCTATAGTCTCATCTAAGCATGCCATAGCTTCCTCCATTTCTTTGGACACTTGTATCAACCTTCTTGGTTCTTTGGAATTTTCTGTCCCTATGTGCTCACTAATAGCCATTTCCAATCCATCCTTGCGAGTTAACTCAAAACATTGTTGTGGCAAAGAATCAATAATGTCAACTACAAAAACAGAATGCAAGTCACTAGGGTACCTCATTGCCTCAAAAATATTGAAACAGATCACCTTGCCATCAAACTCTATGGTGAGAGTGCCATCATGAACATCAATCTTGATTCTAACCGTTTTCGAGAATGGTCTCCCTAAAAGAATCGGTGTTAGATTAGGAGATGTCTCATCCTCTATTTTAAGAACATAGAAGTCTGCTGGGAAAACCAATTGATTCACCTGCACAAGCACATCTTCCACAACTCTTTTGGGATATGCATTAAAATGATCAGCATTAACAGATGCTCCTAAATCTAACATAGCTCTTTCAAACTTGGTTTTACCAATGGTGCATGGAATGGTGATCGTACTTGGATTATTGTATTTCGGAGGAATTTTTCTTTGTAGTACAGCTGAAACATTTTTCCCCACACTTACTTTCTCATTCCCTTTTAATTTTCTCTTGCTGGTGCATAACTCCTTGAGACATTTTGTATAACGAGGTACTTGCTCGATAAAATCCAGAAGTGGTACATTTACCTCGATTTTACAAAAAGTTTCTAGGATTTTCTGTTCTTGTTCCTCCTTCTTCGATTTTGCAAATCTACTAGGAAAAAGTGGAGGAGTAACATATGAAAGAATGGGAGTTATCGGATTTACCTGAGAAGTCAATGTTTTGTTCATGATGGAAGTGGTGTCATCTCCTTCATCAGGTTGTGATTTCCTTGGCAAGACATCTAATTGCTCTCCATTTCGTGAAGTTATTGCACTAGCAGTCTCTCTTGGATTGATCATCGTTTGAGAAGATAATTTTTCTGAGTCTTGGCCCTCAAATTTGCTCATGCTAGTAGCCAATTTTCCCATTTGATTTGCTAGGTTTTTGATACTTGCCCTAGTTTCCTGCTGGAATTGCATTGTGTTAGTGGCAAGTGCATTAACAATGTCCTGGAGAGACATACCTGAGTTTTGTGAAGATGGTTGCGGTGCTAGATGTGGCATTGGTGGTGGTTGCATTTGAAAAGGTTGCTGCACTCTATGTTGATTGAAACCTTGTGGCCGATTTGGTATCACATTTGGAGTGATTGGTTGATGATTCCAGTAACTGAAATTATGTTGATCTTCCCATCCAGCATTGTAAGTGCTAGAGAAAGGATCATACCATTGCCTCGTTTGTCCTGGAAATCCACCCATGGCATTGGCTTGTTCCATATATTCTTCTGGTAAAGTTGGATACATGTCGATTGGATGCTCCATCGTAGAATATATCCCACATTCATAAGATTTTTGTATATCTCCTACAGCCATGTTTTCCACAAGAGAGGTTAGCTCAGAAAGTTGTTGTTCAATGTTCGGAGTGCTTACCTCATTTACTCTCCATGGTACTTGTGGCTCAAATCCGCTACTGAATTGATAGAAGTTTACTGCCATGTTGTCTAAACACAAACAATCAGAAAAGAAAAACAAAGAAAATATGAATCAACAATGAAAACAAAATAACAAATCGATTAGAAAATCAATCCCCGGCAACGGCGCCAAAAACTTGATGCGTTCGAAACTAGCAAGTATACTAGTCGCACAAGTAATAAAGTGATAAGTAAGATATCGTTCCCACGAGGATTGATTCTAATTGAATTTGTTATTTCCAGCAACAATTAACTAAATGGGGGGTTTTGTTGGTTGATTAACTAGATGAAAAACTGAATACGACGGTAATTAATGAATAACAAAATGCAAACTTAATTGAAATGGGAATTAATCAATGATAGAAATCTGGTTAAGGGATCATTCTCTACCACAAGATATGGATTTGCGAATTAATTGTAGAATTATCATCCAATTACACCATTGAAATTATCAACCGTAGATAACAATAAGCTTTGTTATCCCAATCTTTCCTTACTGTGTTGTTAAATAAAACAGGCTCTTTATTTAATCTCTATCCATTAAACAACCAAGAACAAGCTCTCTAAATTTAATTTAATGGATGCATTACGAAAAGAAAGATAGGTTGATCTAAGCAATAAACACACAAGCTCGGATTATTTAACTTAAGTTATATTCTCCAATTGCAATCTCTGATCACAATTTTGCTACTAATGATTAGAAATTCAAGACAATTACGGATCAAGATTTCTAGTCTAGCAATCGACAATATCCATATTATATTCAGTTGGCCACCCAAATACAATCCAGCAAGCAATCATAAGCATTAAACATGGGAAAATACAAGCAACTTCAATTAGAGAATTGGATAATATTTTCTTGCACAATCAACTTACAAACACCATATCAAGGGCTTTGAAATCACCCTCAACCAAGTCAGACTTAGTTACACATATTAAGACACAATACATATACAATACAATATGGAGACATTCCAGAAAATGAAGGGGAAAGAAAACTTAGCAAATTTGATGAAAATCTCCTAAGATTGTTGTTCTTCCTCTTACCAAGCCTTCTTTCTCCTTCAAGAACTCCAAGGGATGAGAGAAAGAGAAATACAGAGCTGAAGCCTCCCAAACGTTCTCCCCTCTTCAAGTTATCAAAACAAAACCCTAAAATGTGTTTATATACTCTGCTACAGTAACCTGCTACAGTGCCCCGTATTATACATGCGACAGAGATTTGTGAAATTATATTTCTACACTTCTCACACTGTTTTGATTATAACTTTTGGTACACTGAATGAGTTCATGAACCGTGAATTTCTCTAGAAAATAGACTTCGAGAGCTTTCCAATGGTATACAACATGTCATCGGGTTCATTGTATATCAATACAATTAAATCCGAGAAGATGGTTGACTAGCAGAGGTGAAAATGAAGGACTTTACTCCATTTTTGTGCAAGTTGCTCCAAAACTCCTACAAACATCCAAAACCACACAAAAACATAAAAATACCAAGGAATATAGCAAAGAAACATAGACGAATTGATATGAAAGTAATACATAAATAAACACCTATCAGGAGCCCCAAGAACAAGAAGAAGAAAAGAATAAGAAGTTAAAGTGACACCCGTCAAGGAGAAACCTATGCCATCAAGCTAATTTGGCAAAAAATGGATGGCTATAAAAGGGGCTAGAAAATGCCCACCACTTAAGAGACTCAAGGTGAAAAAGGGCATTGAATTTAGGAAAGGGAAGCGAGTTGAGAGCCTTGTAAGGATATAGGACTTGCCTAGAAGGTGTAAAGAAGTAGAGTCATGCGAATTTGGGACAACATCTCTCAAGTAAATACCCTTCCAAACTCTTTGGCTGACTTTAGTAGTGATAACGAAGGAGAAATAAGAATTGAGGAAGAAACACATGAGCGAGAAACACTAAGGGGTGAGAGAGAAAATGTCCAAGGAGTGGTAGCTTTTACCATGGGAAGGAAAAGGACAAACCAACTGAGAAGACAGTTGAGAAGGGCAAAGAAGTTACCAAAGAAGAAGAAACCAAGGGAGAAGAAGATCAAGTGATCAAACAGTTAAAGAAGACTCAAGCGAATGCTAGTAAAGTAGGGAGAAGCCATGGTG